>OVBA01004443.1:0-23505 GCA_900406435.1 Lepidium aucheri | reverse complement strand
GCGCGAGGTTCAGGGAGTCGAGGAGCGCGAGCAGCTCATATGGAATCGGGATCCGCAGCCTGCACTCTTTGAAGAAAATGGGTTACGCGCACAAGTACCCCCGCAGGACTAACTCCGGTGATATCCCAGGTCGCGGCACTAACGTAGTCACCTCCTCCGGGAACCCGTTCTGCTGCCCAAACAAGGTCAAAATCCGCCGAGATAGCACGGGAGGAGGATGAGGCCCAAAAATCTCCTTTCCCTCCACCGGCGACTCCATATACGCCCGATTCTCAGCCGCGAGACTGGAAGAGACTCCAGGCTCCTCATCCGAACTCAAAACCGGATAATCTGGGGATGGCTTCAAGTGCCAGCGCTTCCTTCTCAATGGTTGAATCCTCTCGTATTCGAAGGTTTCAGTGTCTTCAGAATCAGAACCTCTAGCCATTCTATAAGAAGATCGAAGAGTAATGAAAGAGAATTACCTGGGAAGTATTTTTCGCTTTGAAGAATTTGGGAGAATCGAAGATCTCGCTTCGAAGAAATTGAAAGAAAATAAGACTAGGGAAGGAGGAGAGAATGCGAGAATATTTTCGAGAGAGAAAAGTAAAATGACGAAAATGACGGGAGAGATGCAGTTAATCCCATCACTCCACTAATCCCCACACCTATCCGGATGAACACCACGTGGAAACACAACACACCCAACGGTCGGGGCGAGCCACGCGTGCAACGACGCCACAGTTACCACGTGCGTGGGGAGAGTACCCGTCAGATGAGTGCCGCGTGTCAAGCATCTAAGGAGGAATACCAATTGTCGCCACACGCGTGGGAAATTTGAAACGACATCCCATTCGTGCCTGCTTGAAATTCTTGCCAAAAGAAAAGAAAAGTAGACGAGAAAGAGCTCGCACAAACATGAACAAGAATTTGTTCGAATATATTCGCTGAGAAGAAAGGCAAGACGCGAGCAAAGTTTTGCGAAAACAACGTCGAAAACAAGCGATAGCGAGCAAAACCTCGCAAAGATAACTTTATTGATAACCAAATTCAAAAAAAAATCAAAGATTGCCAAAAGAGCAACTCCTGATTACGTTCGAAGCAACGATTAAACTGCGAGATGCTAGACTGATCACCTAGCGAGCAGCAAACCAAGGATGTTTTAGATAAAAACACTTGAAACAAAAATTCAATGATTACCCAAAAGGCGAGAAAGACATCGGCAACGTTCGAATACAATCAAAGAAACGAACCAAAACAAAAAAGAGAAGGGAAATAACGAAAAAGAGAAACGCCAATCATACGGCGATAAGAATTAACTCCATTCAATCCTTCTAAACAAAGGAAGAAGGCTCTTGCTCGGTAGCGACATCCTCACCAATTAAATCGGAATAATCCAAGAGACTAAGGTCAACTTCAAGCCCGGACAACTTGTCATGAAGGCGAGCTTCCTCTGATTTGAGATCGAGGTCTCCCTTCTTCATTTTATCAATCATGTCTAAGCGGGCACCAACATCAGAAACCTCTGCCTCTATTCTCCCTTCTTGGTCTTTCTTGTCAAGGCGAGATTGCAGTTGAGAAAGATTGTTGCGATGCTTAGACGACAAACCCTCTGTGGCCGCAGTAACTGCAATCTCCGTGGAGGATTCCTGAGCAAGACTTTCCTGCTGCAATAAGCCTTTGAGTTTGGAGATCCTCTTGTTCGCCAAAACAAGACGACTTGAGAGGCGCTTAAGCTCAACCGTGTTTTTAGGCTCTTTTTCTTGAGCAGAGCTGAGCATGCTCGCCAAGGTATCTACCGTCTTGTTCGGTTCATGAACAACGGGAGACGAGAATCGAGCTTCGCACACACTAACATAGCAGTTGAAAGCTGCGACAGCCTGCAAAAGAATAAGTNNTGGCAAAAATTGTTCAACCTGTCCAAAACTGTCCAGAACATCGGAGTAAGACGCGCTCTCCGCCATGTCAGAAAACATGGGGATAGCGCAGCCGCGGTGTTTAAAGAGACGAAGGACGATCGACATTGCATCTTTGTCCTCGGTTATAGGGCAATTCTGAGTGTGCGAGAAACTCCAATGAAATTTTGGAGCAACGTAATCAGGACGTTTTCCGCGAGCAGGAGTAGGGACACTGGAAAGTTGTTGCTCACCCTCTTTCTCCGAGTCAGTGGAAATCACCATGTCATCGCAAGTACTAGCCGCACGCGATCGTTTGCCCAGGTGCTCGTGCGTGTCAACCTTCCTCCGGCCAACAAGAGGAAGATCACCAGACAAAACTCCTCCAGGATCGGGGCGCGTGTAAACCATCGAGGACGATTCTGGCCTCCGCGGGAGCGGGGGTTACGGCCTGAAAGAGAAACACCACAAGTTATCCTCGAGACACGAAATAACGTAAGCAAAAATCTTTAGGAACAAAGAGAATTAATACCATTGGTTTTAACGTCTTTGCTCACGCAGTCTGTAGAAGATATCCTCACAAAAGTCACTTAAGGATACGAAAGAAAGAAGGCTAAGGACCGGTATAAATAGAAGAGGGAACAGAAGCAAATCAAGTATGGAAAACCTAGATTCTCGAAGATATGAGCTTATCAAAGAAATAGGAAAAATCTTCAACACAATACGCTTCTGAACCGACTAAGCCGCTTCAAAAGCTGGGGGCCTCCTGTTGGTACCAGACCCAAAATTCTTAGGAGGCCTAATAGTAATGGATTAGAGAAGATGGGCCGAGCAAGAGATTAGGCGAGCTTCGTAACATCCTTGGGACCGAGCATGCGGGGAGTGAATGGAATATCGAGATAGATATCAAGATATCCCATCAACCTTTTTTATACATATGCTGGGGAGGGCGGAGCGCAAGTCGATTCGACGAGGCTAGCTTGTAGGTTAGCCTTTAGTTTCCGTCAAAGAATTGGATTTTCATACTTCCAGCCGACTAAGCGAGCAACCAACCTTCTCCATGCTCGCCGGAAATTTTGGAGAATCTCGAGAGAATATTCCCCGAAACCCTAGGTCTAAAAGCCTATAAATAATAGTCTATAACCTCGAAAAAGATATAGAAAAATAGAGAGAGAAAACCCTAGAGCTTGGGAGTCAAGTAGAGGATTTGTTCGACCTCCACTTGTAATCTATTTCGTCTAATAAAAGTATTCGATTCAAAGTTCCACGATTTTTACGAGTGTTGAGTCTTAGCATCAACAGTCGAGAGTATAGTTTCTCTATATGTTTCCTTGAACTCACCTAATGAAACACCAAAAGAAAAACACAATAAAGTTCTTATCTCAACTCCAGCTTTGTCTCCACATGAGAAAATAAGCGACTCATTCACAGCCACAATATGTACTCACTCTTCATAAATCATCATTGTCAATGTAAAAAACTAGTCAATATGGACATTTAAATCTCATTCAAAACACAAGATCCCAGTAAATGAAGAAAAATCAGTACACTATTTCTATACATGATAAAGCAATGAATTAACCAATTATGAGTTTGAGATCACAACTTGTTCTTTCTTGCGAATTAATGCAAACATCAACCACAAAGAAAAAATCTGATTGAATGGTGATTCTCTACTCCCTATGTTAATGAAAACATCAACCGCAAAGCAAATATCCAAATTTTTTGTAAGGTTAAGCTTTTATATTTCTTATATTCCGCTAGTACCTAAACATATCAACTTGATCATTACAAAAAATTTGGACTTACACGAGTTACCATCACAAAGGATGCCAATGAACATATCAACTTCATCATTGGGAACTAATGGAGCTCGCGAATTGCTTGAGAGCTCAAGATGCTTTGTATCTTTGATCATTTGAGACAGAGGTTGTACCATGTATCCCTTTCCACACAAAAAAGCAAGCAGAAACATACAAAGGGAGTTCATTGATCAAGATCCCTAATTTGTACCAATTGACATCAATCTTGAACTTATAACCCAAAACCCTTATTTCACTAAATCAAAAAACTCTAATTTTGAAAATCAAACAATCCTAAAATCAAAAATCAAACAACCATAACTACTACAAATTCACAAAATTGTGCCTAGTTGTTTAGAAGAGAAGAGACCCCAATGATTTGGGTAAGAATCCCTCCGATTTCTCAAAAACAAATTGGATCTAGTGAAGCAATTTGCAATCGCCATCGAAGAAGAGTTCTTCGACACGACAAAAGAATTTGAAGAATGAAATCGAAAAGGTCACTTTTTTTTTGTCCAAAAGCAATCCACCAATAAAAAAGTGACACATCATCGGCTCTTAAGAATTCTTAAATCTCTTAGATAAGAGCCGGTTCTTAACATTTCTACCCTTTTTTCTTTAATTAAAAATCATTAAATGCTAAAAAACTCACTTAAGAGTCTCCATTGGAGATGCTCTAATAAATATAATATAATAATAATATTTTACAATAATTTTTTTAAAGAATCCAATACCATAATTCTAAATTTTAAAATTAAGAATATATGCCATCGACCTATTATTGAAAAATTCGCTGAAAGTTTGTTTCGCATTCATAGACAATTTATATTCGACAAACGATGGATTGGGAAACCGGGTTTCAAGGATTTTGTCGAGAGGGGCTGGCGCAAAAACACCAGGTTAATTTTGTGGATGAAATAAGGAGTTGTCGAAGAGAGATCTCCCATTGGAGAAGTAATAATATTTCATCAGGCCGACAAAAAATTACTGCAGGCATATATGGAAGAAGAAACATACTGGAAACAAAAAAGCCAAAATAAATGGCTTCAAGAAGGTCATGAAAATACTAGATTTTTTCATGCTCAAATAAAACAAAGACGAGCTCAAAATCGAATAATTGGACTGCAGACAAATAATGGAGAGTGGGTTACATCAGAGGAGGGAGTTATATGCGAAGCTTCTCAATACTTCTCCTCGTTGTTTACTAGTAATGGTGATAGTACCATTTTCCTGAGTTAGAACCTAAGATTTCAGAGTCTGACAATCAATTCTTGATGAAACCTGCTACATCAAATGAGGTACGAGAAGCCTTATTTATGATGGACCCGGGCAAAACCCCATGCCCGGACGGGATGTCGGCTCAATTTTTCCAGAAGGCTTGGGATATAATAAAAGATGATTTAGTATCCCTAGTTAATAACTTTCTAAATCAAGGTTATTTTGATCAACGTCTAAATAAGACAAACATTTGTCTTATTAATAAAATTTCACGACCAACAAGAATGGCGGAATTTAGACCAATCAGTTTGTGTAATGTAGGATACAAAATAATATTTAAGGTCTTATGTTTAAGACTTAAGAAGATATTAGATAAATTGGTATCTGAAACGCAATCAGCGTTTGTTGGTGGGCGACTTATATGAGATAATATATTGATTGCTCAGGAGATGTTTCATGCTCTCCGCACAAATAAAGCTGTTAAAAGTCAATTTATGGCTATAAAAATAGATATGAGTAAAGCCTATGATAGAGTGGAATGGAACTTCATTAAAATCCTACTGAGAAAACTCGGCTTTTGTGCTGAGTGGGTAAAATGTATAATGTATTGTATCACTTCTATTGAATATTTGATACTGATTAATGGAATTCCAGGAGGTAATATAATACCGCATAGGGGTTTAAGACAAGGGGATCCTTTATCCCCATATCTTTTTATTCTTTGCACGGAAGTCCTAATTTCAAAAATTAAGAATGCTGAAAGTCATGGACTTAAAACGGGAGTCCCAAAGCCCGTAGTAATCCGAGGATTTCACATCTTTTCTTTGTAGATGATAGTTTATTCTTTTGTAAAGCTACCAGAGAGGAAGCTCTACAAATTTTAAGAATACTTAAAGAATACAAAGGGGTCTCTGGAAAACAAATTAGCTTTGAAAAATCATCAACCCAATTCGGACATTTGGTAACGGAAATTAGCAAGATTGGATTGCATCAGGTTTTGGGTATTTCGAATCTTGGAGGTGTGGGTTCCTATCTTAGTCTCCCTGAAAATATAGGGGGAGAAAAAACAAAGGTCTTTACCTTTGTGCGAGAGAAATTACAGGAACGTAAAAATAGTTGGTCATCAAAATTTTTGTCAAAGGCAGGAAAGAAAGTATTGATCAAATCAGTGCTCACTGCTTTACCTACTTATGTAATGTCCTGTTATTGGCTACCAAAAACAATTGTCCTAAAGTTTAATACTGCCATTGCGAATTTTTGGTGGACTAATTTGGAAACTTCCAAAGGTATCCATTGGAAGAAGTGGAAAAATTTATGTAAAAGGGGGACTCGGCTTTAGAGTGTTGGAGGAATTTAATTCTGCTTTGCTTGCCAAACAATTATGGCGTTTATTGGACTTCCCGGATTCACTTTTTGCAAAAGTAATGATAGGGAGGTATTTTAAAGATGGATGCCCTTTAACGGCCAAAGTTAAGGTAAATCCATCATATGGATGGAGTAGTATAATCTCGGCCCGAGCTTTAGTTTCAAAATGAAGAATTCGAAAAATTGGAGGCGGTCGGTCCATAAAGGTGTGGAAGGATCCCTGGATACCAGACACCTTTTCCAGACCTGCTATTAGTCAAATCTATAATATTTTTCCTGAACCAATGGTGGATCAATTTATTGATCATAGAACGTTTGCTTGGAATGAAACACTAATTAGACAATAATCCGTTTGATGCTCAGATTATTTTGGGTATCCCGTTACCGAGAAGGCATAAACCGGATTACTAGGGATGGCATTTTTTGAAATCGGGACGCTATACGGTAAAATCAGGCTATCAAAAAGAGGAATCCTGTTCTTTACTTCCAGTTGGTCAATTTGGTCCAAATTTTCATGCATTATACAAAAAATTGGAAACTTAATTGTCCTGATAAAAGTAAACATTTTATCTCGCAAATATTATCGGGATGCACTGCGGTTAAACAAAACCTCAGTTCACGAGGTTTTAATGGCAATACGAGTTGTTCTCGATGTGGAGCAGAAGTCGAAGATATTAATCATACTATTTTTGAATGCCCTTTGCCACTCCAAACATGGGCTTTGTCTCGTGTCCTGACTCCCCAGGATATGTTTCCGGGAGGATCAAAGTGCTATAATTTGGATTATTTGTTTTGTAGAATACCAAATTCTAAGGAATTACAGTACTTTCCATGGGTTATCTGGCATCTTTGGAAAATGAGAAACGCGCATTGTTTTACCAACAGTGTTACAGATCCACAAAATATTCTATCTCAAGAAGAGACCCCAATTTTAAAGAATGGTCTTCGGCGTGGAATGAACTTAAGGAGTTGAGATATTCTCCTCTAGTTCAGAAAAGTTCTTGCAAGTCCTCACTTGCTTTTCCCTCTACAACTGATCAGAGCTTCACAGGTTTCAAGTGCTATTTAGATGCCTCCTGGAAAAGTTTGGACCTCAAAATGGGATTAAGATGGTTCGGTTTTTCAGATGCAGTGGAAGGGGTATCTATGGGGGCTCAGAGTGTTAATAGGAGTTTATCTGCTCTCCATTCAGAGATTGAAGCTGTCCTTTGGGCTATGGAATCTCTGTTAGCGCTCCATGTAACAGAGGTGGAGATTTCAACGGATTGTGAGGCGGTACTAAATATTTTAAACCGACCGGAGGAGTGGCCATCTTTCTCACCATATCAGGAGGAATTTGCTAGGTTATGTTTGTTATTCTCCATTTTCTCTTTATCAACTATCCCTCGATGTCTGAATCATAAAGCAGATGACCTTGCTCGTCGTGTTAGAGAGGCAGCTTATGATTCTTGATGTAAAACTGAGCTTTCTTATTTATTTATATATGAATGCCGTTGACAAAAAAAATTTAGAATATCTGCAAGTGACATTTAGTCAAGTAGCTGGTGGTAAGTCCATTAAAGACAAGCGCACATACACAACTAGGGATCGAATCCCACCCCTACAAGATTTATGTAGGAATTTGGCAAATGGGCCGGTCTTTGTGACCCATATTGATATTGTCGTTGACAAAAAAATTGAGAATATCTTATATACTAAAGCGGAAGACACTTTTATTTTGAATGTGTTATAAAATATAGGATAAAATACATATAGTTCATAACTACCTCTAAAAATAGGTTCAAGGTGGGTTTGATTATAAATTTTTATATAAACATTCAAAATTAATAAAAATTTTAAAAAAAACTCTAAAAAGCTAAAATTTAATAAAAATATATCGGATACAAATTCAGTTATTGATATGGTTTTGGTTCAGGTTTTGATTTGGTTTTCTAGGTACATATGGTTAGGACACATTCTGGTATTTTATCGAGTTTGGTTCCTCTAACCTGGTATTTTAGTTTTTTTTTGATTTAAGACTTATTCGGGTATTTTTAATTTTTCTGACAGAAATTTGATATAGATGAGTTTGGGTTTGTGTATTGTTATATAAAAATTCAAAATTAAAAAGATTTAATAGATAACTCTGAAAAAGCTCAAATTTGATTCTTGATTTTTGGTTTTTCAGATACATAGATTTAGGATATATTGGGATATTTTGTCAGATTCAGTTCTTCTAATTCGGGTTGATTTTGGTTTGGGTTTTGGACCTCTAAAACAACATCTCAAAAACCATATCCAAAATATCAACACGAGTCTAAAAACCTAAATGAACATGGAATAAAAAAATCAATCAAATCCCACACTATAGCGTGGGTATAATCCTAGTATTCAAATAAAAATGACCTCTAACTATCTAATAAAAATAGAGTTCAAAGATAAGAACGACAAAATCTAAGTTAAGTCATTTGTGAGTAACTATCTAATAAAAACAGAGTTCTAAGATAAGAACGACAAAATCTAAGTTAAGTAATTTGTGAGTTATGTGAGAAAGACACCACTAATGTGTATTCATACTTTTTAGACCAGATTTTACATCTATTTTTATAGGATTTTATAGATAATTTATATTCTCTAAAAGCATAATATTCATTTAAGTTTAAAAAAATAGAGTTCATGAGCGAGCTTTAAAGCTAGCTCACAACTCGTTAGCTAAATTAGCTTCAGATCATTTAACTCATTTATTAAACGAGTCCAAAAAAAAAAGCTCACACTCATGTAAAATCGAGATGATCTGAGCCAGCTTATGAGCTAGTAGCTCATATTGACACCAAAGATTGAATGATTTAACTATCATATCTATAAAAAAAATTAGTTAGATATCTCGATTACAAAAATTTGGCAAAAGAGTTTATTAAAACAAAGGGAAGAAAAGTTAAGAGTTTGTTGGTTTTTTGTTTTTTGTTAAGTTTGTTTTATTTTATCAATAATCTTTTTTTTAACTATATAATATTTACAGTATAGAAAAAAATTAGGACTCTTTGTACTGAATTCGCTTTAGACCTCTCTAACCCTAGGTACAACATTTTTTATAACATTCTCACTAGAGTCTATATCATCATTTGTACTTCTTTTGTTGTCTTGTTAAAAATTTTTATTGAAAAATCTATTTGGAAAAAAAATATTATAAGTTAAAAATAATTCAACAACAAATGTAGTGTGGATAAAAAGATCAATTTTTAGTTGACGGGACATATCTCACTTCAATATCTTTATTTTTTCAAATTCTTGGGTGTATGAGAAAATTTTGGATACATATGTTTGGTTTCGTCACTTTTAATATATTCTTCTTTTGTATAGGTAACACATGTAGCATTGTCTTCATATAAGATTTTTGGCTCTATATTTACATGACATCACTAATTGATTGAATGTTTTGACTTATTGATTTCAACCATACACATTCTCTGCTTGCTTCATGGAACGCGATAATTTCAATATGATTAGAGGAGGTGGTCACAAGTGTTTGTTTTAGAGAAAGCCAAGATACAACAGTGCTTCCAACAACGACTACATATCATGTTTTTGAACAGGCCTTGTGTGGAATAAATAAATATCCAGCATATGCAAAATAAATTATTTGGGTACTTGAGTTTTAGCATAAAAAATTCTAAATCAATAGTCCCTTAAAGATAACAAAATACATGGTTATGCACTCCAACATGGTCTTTAAGAGGATGAACTACTTCTAGCTAAAAGATTAACAACGATATATTGGGCTGAGAGCAATTTGTAAGGTATCAACGAGCTCAAACTCCACTTAGATATGTTACTTCATAATTAAGTATCTCTTTGCTTTCTTCATTGGTAAAAAATAACAATTTTCAATACAGAGAGATTGAACGACCATTAGAGTGTTATTAAATGTTGCCTTGTCCATGTTAAAATATTTTTAACTCTCTTTTAGTGTATGTAGATTGATATACAAATAAATTCTGTTGGGAATGTTTTATTTGTAGTCCAAGACAATATACGTTTGCTTTTGTCTCGAATTCTCCCACTAAATAGTTTTTTGTTTTATGTATCTCATCTTGAGTCCTAGTTATGTTTAAATCATCAATATATACTCCAATTATTATGAATTCTAATATCAGATTTTTGATTGTAACACATGTACAATTAAGATTGTTCACATATATTTGTACCACTAAATGTCTGTTAAGGAAATTATACCACATATGTCTTGATTGTTTTAACTTATAATAATCTTTGCAATTTATTGAGGAGAACTCTTTGGGTGTTAATGCTTCGGGNATATATATATATATATATATATATATATATATATATATATTGTTTCCAATGACGTATGAATATGCTGTAATGACATCCATGAGTTAAATCTCAAGATTTGCTATAGCCGCTAAGCTCATTAGAAATCTAAATGCAANAACATCCATAACAGGAGAATGTCTCTCTTTGTAATCTATATTGGTTCTTTGAGTGAAATCTTGAGCTACAAGACGAGTGTAATATCTTATAATTTCATTTTTTCATCTTGTTTTTGATAAAATATCCACTTGAATCCAACCGATTCCACCTCTTTAGGTGTGATTATGATATGTCTGAATACATTTCTTTTTTAGTGACTGAGCTAAACTTGCATTGCAATTTTCCATTTGAGCCAATCATGTTTCTTACAAAATGCCAGTACCATGCAGTTGCTTCAGAGCCAACGTGATGCTCCTTTGTCAGATGAACAAGATATTGCCGAATACCATATATAATAAAGAAAAAAGTACCTATAATCACATGAAAACCATGAAGGGATATTGCTAAGAAAAAGGTAGAACCATAAATACTATTTGAAATAGTGAAGGGTGCTTGATATTATTATATTCCTTGAAAGCCTGTAAATACTAAAGCTAGTATAACGGTAGCTATGAAAGTATAAGCTACTCGTTTTTCCTCACCCGTGAGTATAGTATGAGCCAAAGTTACGACAGCTCTAGATAAAGGGAGAGTAAGGGTATTAAGAAAAGAGATTACCCCAAGATTTAAAACCCAATCCATTTTGGGGGCCAAATACGTCCGATCCCTACCGCATGTGCCAAAGAAGAATGAGAAGAAACCCAAAAAAAGCAAAAAGGAATATAAATTTAGATACGATGAACATAATAGAACCATATTGAGGTCTTAATTGTAGGACTTTGGTATGATGTCCTTCCAACTCTTGTCCTTTGGAGAGGAGAAGGCAGAGAAGAAAACGTCATTCACTAAAGTTTTTGTGCTTCCTGTGCCCTTACTAGAAAGCGGAAAGATATATCTCTTCACCTGAACCGTTATGGATTTAGGTGTATCACACCAACCTTTGAGCGGTGGTCAAGCTCTGTATATTCTACTATATGTTGTTGATCTTAGCATCACATGGTCTTGCGTGAGTTATACCGAGTACTCAATAAGTTATGGACAACTTTAAACTTTGTTTTTGAGAAAGGTGATCAACTCCACAAATATTGATCAAAACTTGTAATCACTAACTAGTTTAAACAAAGTCTGTTATACACCATGCATGTGTGGAGTATGTCTATTCTGAGGTGTAATCCACAAGACGGTACCTTCTCAAGAAGGTCCTATCCATTGTGTGACAAAGAGACGCCCAAGATTTATAGCAAGTTTTGACTTGAGCATTGACACCAATCGGTGGCTCATTCCAGTCACATATGAGCTTATGGGGTGCCTTTGAACAGTATAACAAAAACCAGATCGAGTCTATTCCCATTCCTTCTCCAAAGTGGTTGACGAGCTCAAAAAATTTTTTTTTTCTTACTTTTCATGGTTGATTAGATCACTGAACTTGGTTCACAGACACTAAGAGAAGGAACCATTATATTATTTATATATCCCGTCCTTTCTACTAGGCTTAAAAATTGGTGAGTGAATTCTAGTGGATCAAATACAACAACCTCACCTTTAGCCATGCAGAAAAGGAGATTCCCAAACTATGATGCATGGCACTAATCAACTCTACAAGTCTTGAATTTTTGTACTCTTTCTATGAAGAAGCTATTGGATATATATTTTGACTTGCAACAGCTCAAGATATATATTTAGCTCAAGATATATATTTGTGGGCTAGAGCACCTCATCCTTGTCAGTCAAAGAGTTAGTTCCATTCGGGATCGGCAAATTGCCGAGTGGAGGAGAAGGTTTGATGCTGAATTAGCACAAGTAAATGAGGAATACACCCACTGGAGGTTCATGGTTTTTTTTGTCTCCATGTACTCATATATGCACAAGAGGACCAATCCATGCATCCCCATGGAGCTGGATATTTCAGACATTAGGGTCATCAGCCCTTGAACACACTTAAGTTAGCAAAGAACCGCACGATGGAAAAGAAGATAGATAGATGCTTTCTAATAGGAAGGTAGCAGTTGCCATCATTAGAAACCATATTTTAGGTCGTAGGGGCACATCATGAATCCAAAACTTTCTCTTTATACACCAACAAATTCTATCAAATAGAAGCCCTCTTTTCCATACATATAAAGGTTCGAGAAAAGATAAGGAAGTTGGTATTGATCGTGGAAATATATTAGAAAGTATTTAAAATCGCTTATCTTCCTTTATTCTTAGTAGGCTATCGCCTCGGAACCAATGACTAAGATTTGCCCTTGCGGTCTGTCCTTAGTCTAAAAAATTCTATCCACTCAAAGGAATCTGTTTAGGGAGGGAAAGCCTAGTTAATCTAGCACTATGGTGGAATCTAAGTGTAAGATATTGTTCTGCGGTTGGAAAACTAGCTCAAATGCGCTTGTAGGTAGGACGTTAAACTGTTAGGATTGAGCTTTCCTTTTTGGAAGCTCACCCTGATCTAGTGGAGCACAAATTCATATGTAAGATGCCCAGTTGGATCACTAATTCGTAGATTGACAACCTCTAGAATTTTCCTTTTTCCCAAAAGACTCCTAATCGAATTTCACCGATGCAAAAACCACATTTGCTTAGTCTTGGACCTGCTTCTTCATCAGATACGACCTCGTACCCATACTTAGTATGCCCAAAATCTAAAGTGAGTGGTTGATCCAGGAGAAAGGAGTATTCGTCAGCTTAGGAAGACTCAATCCCCCATCACAAACTCACTACCTAAGAGGAATAAGACATCGCAATATCAATGAAAGGCCGAGATGTAGCCTATGCGGAGCAAGCTATAACTAGCTGAGATGAAAAAATGTCGACACCGATTAACTTTTTCTGAATGCGTAAACAGCATAGGAAGTGACTCTCAATCCGATCTAGTAAGAAATGCTCTACCAATAAAATAAAGCGAGAGAGCTCATTAGCCATCTTCCATATGCCTTACTCAGATATGATAGTAAAGGTTAGTATGAGACTCCGAACCATTCTTGGAATTTAAATCAGCTGTGACCTGTACGGACATAACTGAGAAGGAGACAGAAAGGGATCACCTGACCTTATCTTGAGTGTGAGAGGTGGTTGGTAACCTTTTTTTTATCCAGAACTTTTCCTTCTTTTTTTGTTCAATTGGTGGAAAGCAAGACAAAAAAACTGGGTACACAATGGTTGGATCATCCCCTAGTGAACCGGGATTAGGTAGGTCGAATAGTGTAAATAGGACGGGAGGCTAATAAGTCAACCAAAGCTTTCAGACTACTGCTATACGAGGCATATTGCTTATGACATCAATCAGCTATAGGGATGAAAATAGGCAGACGGTCTCATACATCGTAAATAAGCAATCTTAATGTCAAGTTGGGTATACAGGCCATAGCTACCGCCAAATCTATTAGAACCATCACAGTTTCAATTTAGTAAGCGAAGGAGTTCCACCTATGTACGAGAACATGATCTCCAATTGCAAGAGCAGCTGGGGCAGGTCCGTGGGATGTCGCTGTCCCTCATGAACAAAAAGAATCCTGGCTGTTGTCGAGAAGGAGTCGTGCGCCTGGATATAGAGGTGCGAGAGCTAGATCAAAAATGCCTTATCAAGCCGTTGGAGCGGGACTTCTTTGGGAAAAAGAACTTGAATAACTTTGCTCGACATCAGGTGGTTGACTAAGTTTCATAGAGAACTCGAATAACATATACATCTTTATGATTCTTCTCCGAAGCCATGTCTTGGTGGGTTTTGGTACGTTCTCGACGGATCTATTGACTATTTTTATGGGGACTTTTTATGTTTTAGGGGTTCGTCTAGAAGGATGGCTACCAAGGCGTGGCATCTTTATATTCTGAGTGGTTCACCTACACATCAGATATGGAGGAATCGGCCACTAGCAGCTAAAAGGTCGTTTCTTTGCTCTGGGCAGGAGTGCTGAAGTACATAGAGAGGGAGCAGGCAAAGTGTGTCATTTATAATGGAAAGAAAGAAACCACTACTTCACCTTTTTGTTCGACCGCCAGCACGAACACAGTGGTCTTTACGAACCTCTATTCTAGCAAGTGCTTTAGCCTCTTCTGGTCTATGCGTATTATGCAACGTTACCCTGAAAGATAATGTCTCCAAAATTGGATTGCCAAGACTATTAGGTCTCATTCGTACACTGATTTCAAGCTCCCCTTTTCAGAAAACCCTTGGCTAAGATATACAACAAAAAATGACCTGAGATTAGATAATGGTCTATTTGAGATTGTTCCTTTTAATTGTAATCAAAGATGTTTCTTGTTTCTTTTCTGAACAAATTGAAGAACGTAATGTATCGAACTCATCTTACAAACGATATGGGAACACCAAACACAGAAAGAAATAAAAAAGTAAAGCTAATTGCGAGAGTTCTCCGTTCAAAGTGCAAGCTCTAATTATACCTTTCAAAATTCCACTTAATAATTTCCTCAAAAAATGAAATCTATTTTTTGTAAGATGTGTCTTTAGAATACTGTTCAAAACAAGTAAGAAATTTGTTGACCAAAAGAAGATTGAGGTGATGACAAGTTTGGTTCAGGACTTCGTCCTTGGGTGGGAGGAGAAGCTGTACATGACATAGCTAGCTGTCTCTTTCTTTCACAAAAAATGAACCACTATAAAAACCATGGATTTCTTTTTTTTAAAGAGTTTTGTAGCCTTTTCAAAAAAGGAAGAAGTGGTACTCAAAATGGAGTTGGATCCTTATAGACCATGGATCCATAGTGGCACTCGCTTTATTAAAATTGGAAAGACTTTATCGTAGAAGCAAAACTTGGAAAAATCTTTAAATTTCTTTCTGACCATGGTGTCAATACCCAATACTTTTTAGTTTGTTTTTGAAAAAAGACTACGGTCTAACCTGTTTCGAATGGATCCAATCAGTTACTTTCTATTCTGCGATAAGAATGATGCATTCTCCTGTATAGATGAAATGAAATTTAGGAGGCTCGTTGAGACCTCTTCTTTAAAAGAGCTATTAGCAGAACAAAAACCTCAGAGGATCATCTAGGTCAGATCGTTGAGGGACGTGGCAAAAGCGGACTCTTTGCCTTGTTAATCAGTTCTTTGACTTACTAATGACCACTTCGACTATATGCAACAACTTCTTGAACTCCCCATTGTCATTTTTTCCGTCCAATTAGCCTAAATCAATTAATAGGCTTTCTTATTTGCTTTACGTTATAGAACAGAAAAGTTAGTTGCACAGCTGGTCCTTTATGAATGTAGTATATATTTATCTAATAATTTTCTTCAGATTTATAATGCTTAAAATTGTTATTAGATTCATAAATGTTTTATGTTACTTTGAGTGTATTATGTTTCTCAACTTTTTTTTTGTTTTCTAGGATTTTTATTCTTAGATCCCATATATCTACCACATTTCAAATGTATTTTTGATTTTGGTGTATTTTCTATTATTTTACGCTTTTGTGGTATTTTTATTCGAGCAGGAGCATTTATTTGTGATTTAGTTACTATTTTAAAATTTGCAAATTACTATGACAATGAGAACCCAAGCTTTCTTTGTTAATTTTAATAACCCATATTAACTTTTATAACACTTCACAAATTTTTTATATATAATTATGTTTCTATTGTGTATATCTATCCTCCCAACTGTGGTAAAAATTTTAAATAATAAAGTAGGATTATACACATGCTATAGTGTGTGATTTGATTGTTTTTTTAATCTATGTTTATTTGGTTCTTAGACCTGTGTTGATATTTTGAATATTATTTTTGAAATAATGTTCTAGTGGTCCAAAACCTGAATCGAACACGAATTAGAAGAGTCAAATCTGAACCAAAGCCGACAAAATATCTCAATGAATCATAAACCTATATATTTAGGAAACCGAACGGGAACCAAATCAAAAATCAAATTCTAGAGATGTTTTAATTAAATATTTATTTATGTTTATATTTTTATATAAAAATATTCAAACTCAAACTCGATTTATATCAAACCAAACCCGATCCGAAAAATAAATATAATTGAATAAGTGTTGTATCAAAAGAGCCAAAAATCAAATTAGAAGAACCAAACCCGACAAAATACCATAATGACTGCTAAATTTATGTATTTGAAGAACTGAATCCAAACCTGAGCCCGGAACTGAATCAAAATTTGAATATGTACCCAATATATTTCACTTTAATTTTAGCCTTTTTAGAGTTTTTCTAATTAATTTTGTTAATTTTAAATTTTTATATAAAATTTTATAACCAAACTCACATTATGCCTATTTTAAGGGTAGTTATGAACCATATATTAAATTTATCTTAAAGTTTATAACATGGTCAAAATGAAAGTGTCTCCCGCTTTATATATAATATATGTGCACTTTTAATAGTTCCATTTGTCTGAGGTAACTCAGTATGATAAAATTTTAAATTTTAAGATTTGTGTTGTACATCAGAGTTTATCGATCCAATTATATATTGTATACATGTAGATATATGGTATCATTATAAAATAGATCTAGATATTCATTTAATACGGAACAATTAGTTCAATTTCAGATATAAACCAATCAATTTAAAATAGGATCTTTTGGATAAAATACAATATTTCCATATAAATTAACATTAAAAGATTTATGTTCAATATTTGTTTGGATCCAATCAGTTTTGGTTTGGTTGGAATAGTAATTTTTAAAAGCCATAATTACATAAACCTAAGAAACAAAATAATTCATATTTTTGTTTTAAAATACAATAACACATGTAACACCTGTCTATCAACTTTTGACACAGCGTACTATTCAGTGCCAAATAAATATTTTATTAATTGAATTCAAAAATGGTCATAAGTCTTACATAAATTTATTAAATAAAAATGTTTATAATAAAAAAATAACTTGAAAATGTCATTTGAAAGAAGAAATAAACCGGAAACAAATAACTTCAAATAAATCGGGAGACTCGAACCAGCTACTCACGAAATATGATATGTGGTGGTGCATGCGAAAATGTTTAAAAGAATTGATTTGGCCACTTATATCACCAAAGTGCACTTATTTTTTCGGTTACTTATTCAGAGAAAACTCCACGGTTAGGAATGCTTGAGCTGAAGTATTTGAAGGATGGGTGACCTTCTGGGAAGTGATTTTTGGAACCATGTGAGTGAGTACTAAACATGAGGAAAGATCATGCGATGATTTGTAAGGTCAGTAAACAAGTCTTTAAATCCTCTTGGACGTAATGTACGACCGTCGGGCTGGTAACGTGAGCCCACAGGCTTGGAGAGGATGTTGGATCTATTAAGGCGACGGTCCAAGTAGTATCAGAGCTAAACCCAGATGTATGTGGAGACAAAATAGCTCACACCTTCGGAGTGATGATTTGGGTATGCAACAAGGGCGTTGTGATAAATTAGTGGAGGTAGATTGTAACACCCCGGTTTCAGGAAATATGATATATTGTGGTGTATGTGAATAGGTTTAAGAGAATTTATGCCACCAAAGTGCACTTGTCATTTCGGTCACTTGTCCAGAGAAAACTCCAGGATTAAGCGTTCTTGAGCTGGAGTAGTTGAAGAATGGGTGACCTTCTGGGAAGTGATTTTCGGAACCATGTGAGTGAAGACGAAACACGGAAAAATATCATATAGTGATTTGTAGAACCGGTACACAAGTCTTTAAAACCTCCAGAACGTAGCGTATCGATCATCAGACTAGTAAAGTGGAGCCACCTGCTCGGAAAGGATGTGGGGCACATTAAAACAGTCGGCACGTTACAAAACAACCTTTTAATTTATAAATAATCTTACAAATCTAACTTTATCATCTGCATTATACATGTATTACCTAGTAACTATAGTTACATAAATCTTAGAACCAGTGGGCTTACTATATATAAGCTATAGTAATAGCAATTTCATGATTTGCAAAAGACAAAAATTTAAAGGGCAAAAAACTAGGAGTAGCAGTAGTCAAGAAACCAAACCTACATTCACTCTTAACCAAGTAATAAAGGATTAACATAAACTCCACACATGTAAATATTACTCACGATTTCTTAAACTGTTTTGTCTAGAATTACCAAATTTGGCGTCACTCTTTATTACAAAATCCTTTCGTTTTCTTCTTTGAGCTAACATTGTACTTTGATCGTTCTTGTACGTGTATTATATAGAAAGAAGATTCATACTAATTAGTTACTTCTTAGGTCCTGCTGACAAAAAGGATTCATTACATCTGATGTAGCTATTATCTATGGATGGGATAGAATATACAGAAAAAATGCAACATAATTCAGAAGTGCAGCAGCCTCTTTGTCCTAAGCCACGCCGTGTGTGTCCTTCTCTTCCCGACTTCCTCAAACCTCTCTCATGTTCCCTACACTCCTCCGCGTATACTATTACCTAAATATGTTTTGGTTTGCGAATTGTCATTTGTGTTTACATTTTTTTACCTTTTCAAAAAAAAACTATTAAAAAACTGATAATGTTTTATATGTCAATATCATCTTCCACTTTTTATGTAAGTTTCTTTTGAAATTCTTCATGAATGAATGATGGTTCATACATTTTTGTGTCTTGACCAGCCAACAAAGTTCGGAGGGAAGAAGCGGCGTTCTCAGCATAATCGACAAGGTCCTAGTGTTTTGTTATTTTATTCATCATATCCCTCGAAAAGTATAGATTTCTCCCCCATTTCAACTAATATCATTTAAAATTGCATTGTAGATTTTTACATGATCTAAACAGAAAATGCTAAATATATAAAAGAAGTTTGGAAGTCAATTGTTTTGTAAAAATGCAATCGAATTTCTAATTTAGTCAATAAATTGACGTGAAAAATGTTAAAAGGACACTTGAAAAAAATGTAAATATTCCGAAACTTGCATGCATGAATCTTGAATGATAACTGAATACATAATTAATGTGGTATAGGTTGAGCCGATAGAAGGTGGATCAATAGAATCAATGTGGTACGCAGGGTCTCCACCTAGAAGAACCGGAAATCCTCTTGTGCACGACCTTCACTTCATTCATTGCCTCCATCTTCTCCCCAATTTCTCTAGAACCAAGGCTTGATCGCACTTCTTATTGGTCTACGTAATCTTCTATATACAGATATATACTTATCCATACACACACAAAAAACAACTCCTTAAGTACAGTATTTCTATACACTGACGAACGTCTCAAACTAATTGGTTTCTACTGTCGTTGTAGACATGTACTTGGAGATAGAAAGGTTCAAATATTTTGGTAAATTAGAGACCTGAATAGGATTTTGATGTTATTTACTTATTTATAATGTAGTACTTGCTTTCCTAACAGGTTCCTTTTTTAGTTGATTATGCTTTGTTTTGTCTCAGAACTTTCGCATGAATCCTGTTTTATTTTGTTATAACGTATAAGGGTACTTGAATTTGTTCATGTGTGTAGACTTTTATATCAATAAACTAAATCCGAACTTAATTCATATACCTAAATAACCTAAATATGAGCTCGAATCAAATTGAGAACCGAATGTTGTTCTAAATTCTTCTGCAAAATGACAAAAATCAAATTGTGAAAAGTTTTGAGAGATAATAATATAAATATAAACAATATTTATATAATACATATATATATATATTATATAATTAATTTAAATTAATTTATTATTTGATATTAATATATTTACTTTACTATTTATAATTAAATATATATTCTTCTTAAAATTTTAATTGAGAAATTAATTAATAATATATCTAGTTCATTATATAGTAATAATTATATATTTTATTTTGAAAATGATATAAATAATTGAAATCTTGTGGAATTATTTTTCGAATTAATTGTATGTAACTGGTAACATAATATATGAGGAATTGATGGAATTAAAAACTCCTAAGTAGTTCTGGATTTAGCAATTGCAAAAATGAAAGGGATTCTATCAAAAATAACCTATTTTTTTTAATATAAAACTATATCCCTTTTGTTTTATTCTCTAAAACTAACTTTCAAGGGTAGTGAAATTATAGTTTTACCATTAATAAATAAACAAAAAACCAAAGACCATATTTACCTTCTCTTGAAGTCTACCATACCTAAAGAAGACTTCACTTGAAATCTACTACTTAATTATCTTTTAAAAAAAATTAATTTAGTAATCACAACTATATGTTTATACTTTTGATTATAAAATCAAATAATATACTTGTATGAAGCATTATATTTAAATTTCTTAAACAAATGATCACCTAATATCAATAAAGATGAAACCACAAAGTTCATAGACAAACTATGTCATTGTTTAGGGTTTGAAGTAATGAGATATGGTAATTATGTGAATTTATGTAAATTTTATATTTGAAATGTAAAAATACCATAAAAGAGTAAAATTGTATCTATATTTACAAATTATAAGTCCACATACCATATTGTAAAGAATTTAGGATTTAGGGGTTATAAAGAACTTAATGTGAAGTTTTTTTGGTAAGTGAGATTAAAATAGTAATTATTGTTATATATATTTATAATTTTTGTTCACAAAGAGTAAAACAAATAAATATGAAATATTAATGGAAATTTAATTCAGCAAAGTAAAAGAAAGTTTTTGTATACTCTTGGTATAAAATTCATTAACAAACCATAGAATGGTATAAGGGTTGGAAATTTGAGTTAGTATTTATGTGACAATTGTAACTTTTTATATTATAAATGTGAAATTATAACAAATGAGGTACCCTACTAATGTATTATACCAAATTTTAATAATGATGTATTAGATCATTCGATTTAGGGTTTAGGATTCAGGGTTTAGGGTTTAGGGGTTAGAGTAGAAGTTAAAAAGAGTTCTATAGAAGTCTACTAATTTACGTAGACTTCTTAAAGTAAGTAGACTTCTTACGTAGACTTCTTACGTAGACTTCTTCTGTAGACTTCTTTAGAAGTCTAAAGTGTTAGTAGACTTCGTTAGAACTCTCTAGTTGATGTAGAATACTTCTATTGAAGTCTATTTAAGTTAATTTGGTTTGCGTAAACCATTTTTTACCAAGGGTAAACCAAAATTTACCCTTGATATAAAAATGCGGAACAATGGTTTGTAAACCCTAGCGTCGTAGTCTCTCTTTTCTCTCTAGCGAGTCGCCGTTGCTTTCTAGCGAGCCACCGGCAATGAGTCACCGTCTTTCTGAACGCCGGCGCCGGATCAACAGGTAGGTTTCTCAACTTGTTCTTCTTCTCTTCGACTTCTTCTTCTCTTCTTTCTCTTATTTCTTCTTCTCTTCGACTTCTTCTTCTCTTCTTTCTCTTCTTTCTTCTTCTACTTCTCTTCGATCATCTCTTCTGTTCTCTTTGATTTTTGGATCCTTCATCTTTTCTCCTCTGTTCTTAGTGCTGATTCCGGTGGCGGTTACGTAACTCTCTCACCAGAGCTATCGAGGTATTTACACTATTGATTTTTATAGATCTGAAAGATTTTGTGGATCCTTCTTCTTTTCTTCCTCCGCATCTGACTATTTCTGTCGTTTATTTCGTAGATCTGAAGGGTTTTTCTCTGGCAACCGTCAAAAGTGAAGCAGTCGTTGCCTCTCTGTTTCCAGATCTGAAGAAGGTTTGTTTTCCTGCCGTGAAAATTGTTTTTCTCCAAAAAAATTTTAGATTAAGCCTTCAATCCTGATAATTTTTGTATTTTCTTTGGTGCATGTTTACGCTGGACGCTTTCCTCTTCATTGTCTAGGTTTCTCCAAACCTCGGGACAATGTCGACAATTTTCTCTCCACTATCGACACTGCCTAAAGGTTGTAATTATTTAAAAAATATTTTCTAGTTGGTTTGACAGATTATATGATTTATTTGTATTTTTAGTTGTTTTTAATCTTGTTTTTGTGTTTGTTGAATTAATCTTGTTTTTGATTGTTTTTAGTTGGTTTGACAGATTCTGGGAATTATTTGTATTTTTAGTTGTTTTTAATCTTGTTTTTGTGATTGTTGAATTAATCTTTTTTTATTGGTTTTTAGTTTGTTTGACAGATCTTGTTTTTATGATTGTTGAATTAATCTTGTTTTTGATTATTTTTAGTTGGTTTAACATATCTTGTTTTTGTGATTGTTGAATTAATCTTGTTTTTGATTTATTTGATTGTTTTTTTTATTTTTGAATTAATCAAGTTAATTTTTGTGAATTAATCTTGTTTTTGTGATTGTTTTTGTAATATGTTTTTTTTGCAGGTACTAAGCTTGATAGGCCACGATTTCCACGACACTTTTTCAGTTTAGTTGATGAACCTCAGCCAACGAAGAGCATCGCATACCATAGTGGAGATACTAGGCTGCTAAATGCATTAACAGAAGTTCTCAGGGATAATGAGCAAGAGCAGTTATATAAATCAAAGCTTGGTGTGTTGATTAAGTTTCATGAGATGATGTTTTCATGGGCTTCGAGACTAGTGCACCATATGTCCACGTTCCACTTGCAGTGTAAGAAGATCGGTGAAGTTTGGTGTCTGATTGGTGTGCAACCAATAAGGTTCTCACTTAATTAATTTGAGTACTTGACTGGGCTGAATTGTGTATATGTTGAGGACCTTGGGTCGCCTGCAACTGAGGTTACAGCTGAAATGCAAGAGTTTTGGGAGCTGCTTGGAGTGCCAGCTCACAGAGGGCCAAGTTATGAAGAACTGCGAGCCGCTACTGCCAACTGTGGAGGATGGACCCATGAAAATCGGATTAGGTTAGGCTTTTCATTAATATATGCTACCTTTATTGAAGGACTGAAGCCCTCAAGGCCTACACATCTAAGTCTGGCCAGATTGGTAATGATATTGATTGGTTCGAGAACTACTCTTAGGGAAGAGTTGCACACAAGAAGCTGATGGATTCTGTTAAAGACGCACCACC
>OVBA01004442.1:0-23507 GCA_900406435.1 Lepidium aucheri | reverse complement strand
AGGAGGTGGATTTAGGGATGAAAATTGGGGGTTTTATTTATGTTATTTGAATTTGAACTTGTTACTAGAACTGCTTTCAGTATTGTTAAGTTATCGATTGAATTTGAACCTTGAATTTAGTTTGAATAAGAATGCAATCATATTTTTATGATTTGTTTGGGTTTATCACATCTCTTGAATCAAATTTTGACTTAGTGAAATATGGAATTTGAAATGGTTAAGTGTAAGGTCCGTCCAAGACCTTGCTAAAAATGTATCGGAACTTGAGTTTAATGAGTTGGGGTGTTACAAATTCACTATTGTTGAAAAAAATTCAAGGTGTGATTTTAAGTGGTTTCATGAGATTATAGAGTTTTTTAGAGATTTTTACTAGTTAGAAACACAAAAGTCCAAATCTCATGATTTTTAGGTGGAGTTTTAGAGAATTTTGTTACAAATTATAATTCTTTTACTAGATTCATTTAAAATATCCAAAATTTCGTAAAATCTGAATCTTTCACAATCTATTGAAATTTAAAGTTTAATGCACCTCGAGTATAAATATTGATGACTTTTATTTTATTTTTTGAAAAATATATTTCCTTTCTATAGACTTGAAACTACTCTTTTCTTTTTCTGCACTTTTTTCCTTCTGCATGCAACAATCAAATAGAGATCTGAATCGTAACGCAATGATATCAGTAATCCTTACTCAGTAACTGTTATATGGTTTCTCTTTGGTGTCTATCGTCAAACAACGCTGTTGCTGAAAGAATCCATAAAACTTGCTCTCGCTTCGGGGCCGGTGGTCGATGGCTTCCTCGGGTATGACACCGGCCCCCTCAGTCTCTTCTTCTTATAAATCAACGAGATTTTGGGTTTGAAATTAAGTGTAATCTCGGGGATGTTGTCTCGATTTTGCTTGGCTAGTGGCTTTGCAAATTCACCGGTGCATGCATGTCACAAGACTCGGCGTATTTCCTGGTTTGCTTCAACATCACTCCTTGAATTTTGCCAAATTCCGCTAATTATCCTCCAAAGCCTCCGGTTTTCTTCCGAGGAGTGAATGAGTCCAAAATCTCAAATTTGTTTGGAGCTTCACTACCACATCGGTGGTTGCATGCAATCATCCGTAAGTTTTTTTTGTCTTCTCCTTCCTTCTGGTGGTTTAGAGATGGGAGTATATTTCTCGGGTCTATGTAGGCGCCAAGTTCCTTTCTACATCGTAAGTGTATTTTCTCTTCTCTTTCCTCTTGGTGGTTTAGGGATGGGAGTATACTTCTCGGGTCTGTGTAGACGCCGAGTTCCTTTCTACATCATCCATCAAAGTTTCCTCATTTTTGGTATTACTACCAAAAAGATGAGATACTCTGGCTGTTTGTCCTACTTTAGTTTAATCCAGGTCCGGTTTAATTTTGTTTATGGCATAGTAGTTTGGTTAAATCAGCTTCATTCTCTTCCATCTTGTGAATCCTTGGTTTAATCGAATCATTCCCTCATCACTGCTTACTCCTAAAGTGAGTGATGAGTCGATTAAACGGCTTTTTAAGTCTCCTCCACTGGAAATAAATACCAGATTTGGTTGAGGTTTGATAAGGTGTTGCTTCTCCATTACCATCAAAAGGAAAGATTGGAAGAAGTACAAGTGCTATAATTTCTGAAGTCACTTTAAAATCAAGTGAGGACATAGACATGAAGTTGCACTAGGTCTTTCTTGCCACTTACCAATATCAATTGTGGACAAGAAGTCTATTGGAAAACTGCAAGAAAACGAGAAATCTGGATCTCAATGTACAGTCATCCCAACTCTAACGAAGCATCCCAATTAATAATGCATGTTCGAAGGGATGTAATTTTCTCTGATAGTTTGATCTTTGTTTAACTTTCGTATTGAAATATTTTGTTTATGTAATCTTTGGCATATTTTGGAATATAATCGGTTTAAGGAAAAAAAAAGACTTGAAACTAAGAATTATAAAATTTGGTTCATCAAAAAGAAAAAATATAAGAATTTTTCTTTTAAAAAAAGCTAATGTAGAATTTTTTTTTTCAACAATTGGATTGACAAGGCCCGATTCATAATATAGCCTACACCCTAAAATCTATTTTAATTCTACAAGTGTAGTGGAGAGAAATCGAACCTGGTGCCCTGAATCATTAGCTGGATCATCCTAACTTTAAGAGTAACTCGGCAGCTAATGTAAAACTTTAAACAGAAGAAAATCACGTTGAAATTTGAATTTCACCAACCTAATGACCAAAAAAAAAAAAAAACTGTCACCAACCTGTAGACTCTTTTTCACTAAAATCTCTCACACTCAGTCAACGCAGCGTTTGTGTTTATTATTACACTTTGGGTACTATTTAGAAAAGGGCCATTTATAACCTTAGGTTTTAGTTACACACGCCTCAATCTTTTTACAACTTCGCACGCATCGCCAACGAAGACGAATCTATGGCTTCCTCTGTTATCTCTTCCTCTTCTTTCGTCTGCAAATCTTCTTCCAAGGTTTTTGTTTTGTTTCTTTC
The DNA here is from genome assembly GCA_900406435.1 of Lepidium aucheri. Lineage (NCBI taxonomy): Eukaryota > Viridiplantae > Streptophyta > Magnoliopsida > Brassicales > Brassicaceae > Lepidium > Lepidium aucheri. Next base: position 20,999 of record OVBA01004442.1, on the reverse strand, counting down.
TTCTCTTTCTGTTGTTTTTTTCTTTCTTTTTTGATTTTCACATTTCGATTGTTTTAAAATTTGTTCTCTGCATTCATTTCTCAGCAGAAGGAGCTAGGTTTTTCTTCCTTTCCTAAATCGTCACAGATTTCGGTTCATCCATGTCAGAAGAAATCGATCTCGAGAAAGATTGTTTCGGTTATGGCCTCGCAGAAGGACCGATCCCCAAGCACTACAGGATCGGTCTGAGCTTCTTTCATTTTCTCTTTGTTGCATTTTTAGTTTCGTTTGATTTCTTATATGGTTTGTAGTCCAATTTCCAGGTGAAAACTGGAATGACGATGACGGAGAAGATTCTGGCTAGAGCATCTGACAAGTCATTAGTGGTTCCTGGTGATAACATTTGGGTTAATGTTGATGTTCTTATGACTCATGATGTTTGTGGTCCTGGTGCTTTTGGTATCTTCAAGCGAGAGTTCGGTGAAAAGGCTAAGGTATATGCTTCGTCTTCTCTGCTTATGTTGCTGTGATTTGAATCTTACTGGGTGAGTGGTGATCGCAATAGACTGGAATTTGATCGTTTTCAGTTAGTTTGGAAGCTTGCTATGATTATATTGTGTTACTTTGTTTTCAGCTACTTATAGGAGCTTGTGTGAATTTTGTGTTTTACACTTGATCACTTTTTGCACACTTATTGTGATTTTTTGTTTGCTTGCTGAAGGTTTGGGACCCAGAGAAGATTGTTGTTATACCAGACCATTACATATTCACAGCTGATAAACGTGCAAACCGAAATGTGGATATTATGCGGGAACATTGCAGGGAACAGAACATCAAGTATTTCTATGATATCACTGACCTTGGAGATTTCCGGGTATGATGGTTTTGAACTTTACATGGTGTCATGAAATGGTGACTCGCTTATTTGGATGAATCTACCTTTATTGCATTTGGATGAAGTTCAGAGCTTTTTTCTGCCCTCTGTAGGCTAATCCTGACTATAAAGGTGTTTGCCATGTCGCACTTGCACAAGAAGGTCATTGCAGGCCAGGAGAGGTAAACTGTGACTAACCTAGTAAGGAAGAATTCTCTTTTTAGGGTCCTAACACATTCCATTTCACCCAAAAAGATTTACATTGTTTGTTCTATTCTAATTAGAATATTTTCTTATTTCAGGTTTTGTTAGGAACAGACTCTCACACATGTACTGCTGGAGCATTTGGTCAATTTGCTACAGGGATTGGTAACACTGATGCAGGCTTTGTGTTAGGCACTGGAAAAATCCTTCTTAAGGTTTGTATGATGGCTGATGTGCTATAGCTTTGTCTAGTGTGTCAGATGGGAATACTTGATGCCTGTTTCACTCTGAAGAACACCCGTTAGAATAGTTTCCCCCTGTCTAGATTATATAACCCAGCAGTTGTTTCTAAAACTCGTATCCTTACACTGCAGGTTCCACCAACAATGAGGTTTGTTTTGGATGGTGAAATGCCCAGTTATTTGCAAGCAAAGGATCTGATTTTGCAAGTGAGTGTCACATGTCTTACACTATATATTTCCTTTTCCAGCATCCGAAATCTTCTAAAGATATTTTTGACGTTAATCTGTTGTATCCTTGCACCTACTGAAGTGATCTAATCTTGTTGTTATGCATATTACTTTGAAGCCTTTTTCTATTTTTATTTGATAGTTCAAAGGTTTTGAGTTTTTTTTTTCTTCTAATATATCCTCTTTGGGATATCTATCTGGTGTCATTCATCTGGATCATGACCTCTCTTGTAACTTTTTAGATCATTGGTGAGATATCTGTTGCTGGTGCAACTTACAAGACAATGGAGTTCAGTGGTACAACTATTGAAAGTTTGACTGTAAGATTCTGTTACTTACACTTTGTAGTGTTGGTATGATTCATTGCTAATTAGTCGTTGCTTCAATCTATTGTGCCCGCTAGATGGAAGAAAGAATGACATTGTGCAACATGGTTGTGGAAGCTGGGGGAAAGAATGGCGTTATCCCTCCTGATGCGACAACATTAAATTATGTTGAGGTATGTATGCCGTCTTGTTACTTGTAAATCATTAGCTCTAGGTAAATTATATTGATGTATGTATATAATTTTTCTATATCCTCCGCAGAATAGGACATCTGTACCCTTTGAGCCAGTTTATAGTGATGGAAATGCAAGGTACAAATACCTAGTACCCTATATTATATAACTCATGAGCGAAGTAAACATAGTGTTGTACCTCTATTTAAATTATATGTGCCTCTGGATATACCTCAGTACTGTGAATTTGTAAAACACCATGTTTTAAATTTACTCTTCTTAGTAATGCAGTGTCATTCGTCTCTTTTCAAGTTTAGTTTTATGTGGTTGAGAGCAATTTTCGGTTGGGGTTTTCCCGCTGTGGTTTTGCTCTTTCGTTTAACCTATTTTTTTGTAATCATATTATTGTTGTTTTCTTCCATAGTTTTGTTGCAGATTATAGATTTAACGTGTCAAAGCTGGAGCCTGTGGTGGCTAAGGTAGGCTATCTTAGATTTTCAATTTGAACTCTTGTGTTATTTCTGTGACTTCACGATATTATAATCTATCTGTTTTCTATAATTGCTTTTCAGCCTCATTCTCCGGACAACCGGGCTCTAGCTAGAGAATGCAAAGATGTGAAGATTGACAGAGTATACATCGGTTCTTGTACTGGAGGGAAGACAGAGGATTTTATGGCCGCAGCCAAACTTTTCCACGCAGCAGTAAGTTCCACTAGTTGTCTCTCTCAGTAGACATGCTTACATCCATTCTTTCTCGATTTTGGGAAAGATAATACAATCTTCACTCGTGCAAACAATCTGTTATCTTGTAATTTTTTATTATTCTGGATAGTGAGTTCCTTTAAATGTTTAGCTGTGATAGTTTCTCGTAATTCTTTTCTATGGCAAGTATAGCTATGTGTTTTATTTGTCTGGATGAGTCAGTTTTGCTTCGATGTTGTTTAGTTGTTAGAAATTTTTTTAGATTCTTTGTCTAGGGTTCTTTTATATTCTCCATCATCTCGTTTGGTTGCGGAGTAGCCTTATGGAAAAATCTGCTTATGTATTTGCAGGGAAGGAAGGTCAAAGCCCCAACTTTCCTTGTACCAGCTACTCAGAAGGTTAACACTAGATTTTAACAGTGTTACCATCTCCAGTGGCTTTGTTAAGTTATATCACAGAATGTACAAAATTTACTGTATCTGTCTGGTCATCTCTTCAGGTCTGGATGGACGTTTATGCTCTCCCAGTGCCTGGATCAGGTGGAAAGACATGTGCGCAGATATTTGAAGAAGCTGGCTGCGACACACCAGCCAGTCCTAGCTGTGGTGCTTGCCTTGGTGGCCCATCAGACACCTATGCTCGCTTAAATGAACCTCAAGTACGCACCCGTTTCTTACCCTACTTATACAATGTTTTTGCACTTCACCTATTCTTGAAAATGAGTATATGTTTCACTCTCTAAATGCTGAATCCCTACAAATGATGCTTATTTTTCCATGCGTCATTCACTTGGAATATTGAATCTATCTAAGTTGCCTCTTGTGATTGTGATTTATATTCGAATATGTGGTGAGATACTTATATTGTCCCCCATTCCTGTTAAATTGAAATTAAAGGCCTAGAATAATTTCATCCCAGTAAAATGATTAAGTAGAATGTTTTATGTGGATCATGTTTTTACTGTATCAGTCTTATGGGTTAAATATTCTGGAGGTGCGTAACAGAAATCTTCAAACCCAATTGAAATTCTGAGTGGAAGTAACAGAGACATTTGTTTGAAAACGTGTTACACAGGTCTGTGTTTCAACGACGAACAGGAACTTCCCTGGTCGGATGGGACACAAAGAGGGGCAAATCTACTTAGCTTCTCCCTTCACAGCCGCAGCCTCAGCTTTAACCGGGCATGTCACTGACCCAAGGGAGTTCTTACAGTAAAGCTGAATTATGGCTTCGTGTGAAAAATTGCATATGCTATGCATCGACACAACATCATTAAAGGATGATCATTGTGAACTATATGTATGTATTTCCTTGTTTTGCGGTTGGGACTTTATAATTTTAAGCACTGTCAAACTTTGATGTTTCGAGTTTGTAAGAATAAAGAAAGCCGAGAGTTTAACATAGAAATTACCTATGCCTGGGCATTCGGGAGACCAAACGGTTATTGGTTCGGTTACTTTGGTTTTTTTGTTTTAATGTTTAAGATCCATTCAGTTATTATAAATGTTAAGATCAGATTCAATTCGGATTCGGTTCGGGTTTGATTCAGTTTTGTAGTTGTATAATATCAAAGGATTATACATGTTCATAATTAGTTTTACGTCTAAATGGTTCAGATGGATATGTTTGGATTCAAGTATGTACATTATGCCCTACGATTTTAGTTATATTTTGGATTTGATTCGGATTTCTGTTATTGAAATACATCTAAATCTAAATGGTTAAGTTGTATCGTTTTGGATTCGGGTTTGATTTTAGTTATGGACTTTATGCCCATAACTTGAAATGCCCATTTATATGTTTTTTGTTAAAACAAAATAGATTTCATTTAAATATAAAGTGGGCTAAGTCCCAAAGTTCCAATGTTTTGGGTTTCAAATAGTTTTTTTGCTGCAGAATCGGCAATTACATTAGTTCACGCTTAATAAAGAAAAAGCCGATATGCTAATTTGGCAGAGAGTACTTGAATATCCTCCAAGATGCCATAAATTTCTCTAATATGGGATTTACTTCTAATGGTTTCAACGATCTTCAAAGAATCCAAGAAGACAACGAGGTGATCTACTCCTTTCTCCATGGCATAGTTGATTCCGATAAACATCGCACATCCTTCTGCCATTAATGGAGAAACGATGAATCGGTTTATGCTTTGATGAATTTCAGGTTGGTTTTCTTCTGGTTTCTGTAGAGACCACCCTAATCCAACGAGATTCGAATCAGCCTTCCAAGCTCCATGTGTGAACAACTTGGTCTTCCCTGTTAGAGAACTTCCTTATGATGGTAAGTTTTAGTGTTTATGATCCTATTGTGGCTCTAGAATCTGGGCTTGTTGCCACTCCTTCGCTTCCACAATAGCTTTGCACAAACTTTCATCTTCATTGAAATATCTTTTCTCAAAGATTAGTTTGTTTCTCGCCTTCCATATGGACAAACAAATCCATGGAAATAGAGGTTCCTGTACTAAGCTAGTAGGTGGTAACACTTTTTTCAGATTCCCATGGTGAAGCTAACTGAACATAGTCACAGTGTAGAAGCACGTGTTCAGTTGACTTAATTCACCACATCTTGTACAACTTGGCTTGTCTAGAATGTTTGTAGGTGCTAGCGTATCACCCATAGGTAAAACACATTTACCTCTCTAGAAAAATATTTTAAGTTTTGGAGAAATCTTTTGATTCCACACTTCCTTTCTCCAACCCATTCAGCCCCAGCTTAGAGTCTCTCTATTATTTTCTTGGCACTATGTTTTTTGGTAATCCAATTCTACATAGAAACCTCAATTAACCATATACTCCGCTGAGTTTGATTTCATCTAATGAAAATGTCTTGAGCTCCCAGTTTATTTGGTTTAATGGATAAAATTTTCTACTTGTTGTTTGTAACATTTCCTCTATTTTGTTCTCATCCCATTCTCTTGAACTTTCTTAGAACAACTCTTCTACTATGGATCCCATATGGGGTTAAGAAGCAGGACCATAAGGCCTTTTCCTACAGTTCGTTAGTAGCCAAGATCTTCCCAAATCAAGGTATTTTCTCCATCTCCAATAGATTTACCATAATGCTTATGGATCACTTTTGCTCATACCATAATGCTTTTCCAACCTAGAGATGCTAAATAGCCTTCATATCCTTCAAACAGGTTTTGATCCGTTGTATATTTTCCTAGTAACACTCTTGCCATCAACTTTGTGGATTTTTCAGGATTCTCCAAGTGTTATTTTTTTTCCGACAACGCATTGTTGAAAGTCGAGATATCTTTGAACCTGACTCTTCCACTACCTTTATGAGCTGTGAGTTTTTTCCGAGCCACCTGGCATATTTTCTTTTCTCATGTACTCGCATCCAACCAGAAGCGAGTTAATATGGATTGAATTTTCTGACACAGAGATTTAGGAAGCTTAAAACACATCATTGTGTACGTAGTAATAGCGGATAAAAAAGATTAGAGCATTGCTAGTTTCCTCGTTGGGGATAGACGTTTAAATGCCCAACTTGAGGCTTTTCTTTATCTTTTGCACTATATTGCTAAATATATCTCGTTTTTACCTTCCGAAATTTTATGGGAGTCCCAAATATTTGTCATTACCTCCTTTATGTATTCCTAGTTTTGATTTGGCCATTGCTTTTATTCTTTGAGGTGCTTTTGCTGAAAAGATTATTCCTGTTGATCGTCTGTCCCGAAACTCCCATATTTTTGCAGGATTTCTCTTAACGTTTCACAGCTCTTCACATCAGCTTTGCAGAAAAAGATGGGGTAATCTGCAAAGAGCAGATGGTTCATGCTTGGACTAGCTCTAGCTACCCGATGGCTAGGTAGAGTTCCTTGAGCGCGAGCTGAGTGACACAAGCTAGATAAAACCTTGCTGTAGATGACAAAAATATAGGGCGAAAGAGGATCGCCTTAGCGTATACCTCTAGTCGGATCAACTGCTCCTTCGGCTTCTCCATTTATGAGGTAAGCATTTGAAACTGTTTTATACACTGCAAGATCCACATAGTCCAAATACGATGAAAACACAGCCTTTGGAAAACTTTTTGTATAAGCGACCAGTCCACACGTTCATATGTCTTGCTCATGTCGGTTTTCACCACCATTGAGCATCTTTTTCGCCTTTGAATGCTTGAGTAGATGTAGGTTTTATGAGTAAAGAGTATATTATCCAAAATTGCTCTCGCTTTCATAAAAGTTGAGATGATAGTCTTAAGAACCGGCTGTAATCTTCTAGATAGAATCTTTGAAATTATTTTATAGACCACATTGTATAAAGCAATGGATCTATAATCAGCCACTTCCCTTGGATTTGGACCTTTTGGTATCAATCTGAAGTGGGTATGATTTAATTTCCTTGGTATTTTACCAGAGTTAAAGAAACTTATAACCTCTTTTGTTATTTCAGATCCAACTTCCTCCCAATGTGATTGGAAAAATCTTACTGAGAACTCGTCTTGTCCTAGTGCTTTATACGGGTGGATCGCAAAGACAAGTTCTATAATTTGCGGAGCTAAGGTAATAGCGATCAGGAGCTGATTTGTGTCCTCATAAATTTTTGGGGTTAAGGCTTCGTCTATGATTCCTAACCCTCCTCTATCTTGGCAAGTAAATAGATAAGAGAAATACCTTGTAATTATCTTAGAGATCTCATCATCTTCAAAAACAACATTTGCTTGTAAGTCTTCTATAAGAGAATTTGCTTATCATTTTTGACTTCTGGTTATAGCATGGAAGTAACTGGTGTTTTTCTAACCAGCTTGTAGCCAAATCTGTCAGATCATTTGTCTCCACATCTCCTCTTCCTTCTGATAGATAGATCTAAGGCTTTCATTCAGGTTCTCTATCTTCCTTTCATCTGAATTATCACTTTTCATCTCAGCTTCGAAAGCTAACTTGTTGGTCTCTGTAATTTTGGTTGTCTTAGCGCTTTGGATCCTCTTCCTGTCAATTAATGCATTCGTACACTTATCAAGTTGATGTTCACTGGATAGCACAACTTTATAGTTCCAAGCACTTGAGATTAGCTCTTTGACTTCCATTATTTTATTTAGTCCTCTATCATATTGAAATAGATATTTCCTTTTTTTTCCTTTCAGAAATAGGTAATCAGCAGTCTATGGTCAGACCCTTCAAATCTTAGATACTCGCATCTTGCTTTTTGAAAATTATCACACCAAAAATCGTCTGCAGTTGATCTATCTATGCGACAATGAACCAAGTGAGAGTGACTATAACCTCTCCAAGAAAGAGGGTTACATGGACGCTGAAGATTATAGAGGTCATTTATCTCAAAGAAGTTTCTAAATTCGAAGAAGGAGCCTTCTAGTCGACATGGTCCACCCCTCTTTTCTTCCTTATAAGCATAGTCATTAAAGTCTCCAGTTATTAAGTAGGGAGTATCTCTGACCTCCAGTAAATTTTACATTCTAGACCATAGCTCCTTTCGTCTTGCTCTAATGGGTTCTCCATAGAGGAACATGATATGAATACAATTCTTTTCATATATTTTACCCTTGTATCAATGAAGTTTGGTTCTGCAGCCAGAATATTCACCTACACATCGTTATACCAAAGGAGAGCCAAACTTCCTCCCCCATTTGAGCTAGGAGGCACTAACTCTTTTGATTGGTAGTTCATGCAGTCTAGCAATTCTGAAACTTTGTTGTCAGAATTTCTAGTTTCACAGAGGAATAGGAAATTCGAAGAGATGTTATGGTGCATCTCCTCTATGCAGTGGAATGTCAGGGGATTCCTCACTCCCTGGTAGTTCCAACTTATTAAGGTTAAGGAGTTACCTCCTTTGGATCCCGAAAATCCATGGCTCTGCATGAAGAAAGGGAAGGTCTCGAGCGCCTCATTGGTTCTCCATTCTAGGAAAGAACTCCAGTATTCTGAGTTGGCTTCCTAGCCAATTTATGATTTTCTTCTACAATTTGAGGTTCTTTGAGTCCCATGACTATAGGTGATACTCGAGGAGATTCATAAATCTTTAGTGCGATTCTTTTCCTAGAGCTGACTTCCTTTAAGATCAATGGACTGCTTGCTACTTTCTATTTTACAGGAGGTCGACCCGGTTTCTTTAAGGAATACCTTTTGCTTTGGTAGCTCTTCTAGTTTCTTCTTCTAAGACATTCTAATCTGCAATGCTAGTACTCAGACGAAGATTTGTCGGTATTCTTGCAGGGATATGGACATCCTCCTCCTCAGCATTTGCATTTTCTGACAAGATCATTTGTTGGTTTTGGTCATCTTTGTCTAGTTGATCAGTTCTCCTCAGTCTAGCTTTAATCATTTCAACTTCATTCTCCTCCAACTGTCATGTTTCAATAGATCTCCTGACTCTTTCTTTTCTTACATCACTTTTTGCAGAATCCGGATAATTTGTGTGTTTTTCCATAAATTCACAAATCTCTCCCATGCAACCTCAACCGCCTCCTTTGGGATATGAAGATCATGACTCCCTTGAGAGTAAACTATTATTTCTTTACCAGGGCGTTTTGGAATAAACTTATGTTCTTTTTCTCCTCTTAGTAATTCTAGAGTTGAAATAAGTTGCCTAGACTTGGATTCAAAATTGATGTATTTCCTTTTATTAGGGTCTTTGATAGGTTTCCATGTAAATTATGGTTGATGCACCTGTGAATACTGTCGCTTATAACTTGGGTAGGGTGCTGACCGAGTGTACTCTCTCTGATCACTACTCCTTGCTTTTAATTGGTAGTTTCTTTCAGGTTCCCTTCATTGACCGGAGGAAGAATAGTACGCGCTTCTTCTGGTATAATCCAGTTTCTTACGTTGATCATTTGAGGTTTGTCTCCAGGGTTTTTCTAAACCAGCATCGTTCTTTTAATCCTCTTTTACCTTATTCTCATGATCTTGAGCAATTTCTGGGCAGTCTTTCATGGCTCATCCTTTTCTAGGAGAAGCAGAACTTCTTAGGTTTTTCATATACTAGTTGCGCTGTTAGCTCTTCTCCAGTTGCGAGTACAATTGCAACCTCTATTATGAGGGAAAGAAGGTTGTTTATCTCTACCCTTATTCTAGCTGCTGCCAAGGTTATGTGTACCTTTTTGACTCTTCCAATATCTTCACCGGTACCTTGAATGATCTCCTTTGTCCATAGGTGGATTGGGATTCCTTGAATCTTGACCCAAAACGAGATTTGAGAGGGAAACTCAGGTGACAAAGTTGGTTGCCACTCTTGGATTATAAGCATCCATTTTATAAAATGGTAAGGTCCATTTCTATGACTAGGTCAGAGCCTATTGGCTAAGGTGAGATCTTCGAGTGGTCAACAAGAAAAGGGATGAGAGACCATATTCTTTGAGCTTTTGGATTTGTAAGTCTGACTATAGCAGTTAGAGATCTCTTAGTAATGAGATTTGAGTTGTCAAGCTCAGAGATTTGGATTATCCCTTCTCGAGGCAAAGCAGGATGAATATGTCTATTGACTTGCCTGAGCTTTATTTGGTCATTTATTGGTGTCATGAGTAACTTTGTAACTTTGTAACCAGTTTCTTCACACAAAGTGAGAGGTCTTTTGTCATATCCCTTCAAAGAGAGTTTAGAAGTTCACCTTACCTTGAAGAAACTGTAACAAGGGAGTCATATAGGATAAAGAAGGTAAGAAGACGTTGGAGCTTGAAGTTTACCATGGTCTGCGCCTTCCATGGTGGCCGAGATTCATCTTGTTTCCTAAATGGGGACCAAAACCAGGTAGTTGGGTAAACAGTTTAAATAAAACTACTCTGGTTTAACCAAATTAGTAAATAAATGGATAATTGTAAAACGTGCCTGATAGAGATTTTTGCAAAGGACTGAGAATTTTTTGAATACTAGTTTTAAAACAATTTTTCTTACCCGTTTATATGTTTAAAATTTTGAAAAAACCATTTTTAAAAAGTTTTGTGAAATGCCCATTTTCGCATAAAAGGGGTATTTCAAAATGAGGGTATAACATATATTGAACTCTATCGTGGACATGTATTCGGTCTACCATGACATATATAGTAAATTTACATATGCAATGGAAAAAAATGTAATATACTTATACATGGTGGATATATATATTGAATTATGTCTGCAATGGACAAAATTACAATATCATTGTCCATCGTGGACACAATTCACAAGTCAAAAAAAGGATTTCCCATAATTTGAAACATAAAAGGAATATGTCATATAAGGTTATAAAAATGGGTATTTCCAATAATTTAAAACTTAAAAAGAACATTTTGGATGATATTCTCACATATTCTAATAAGTGTTTGTTCGTTTTTCAAGTGGTGATTGATCATGATTGTAAAATAAATAAAAGTTGAACTAAAGAGTGATTGTAGTGTAATGTTTTAAGTAATTGTATCAAATATGTTATCGAATATTCCATAGATTTCTTAGGAATTTGTGCTATAAATTGCACGGCTTGTTAATGCTCTAGGGAATAAGAAAGTTGATCTATGTTAATACAGTGATCTTTTTTTTTTTAATTATAGGGTTTGAATCAAAGAAGTATAAAGAATTAACTATATTTATTAGTTTAGGAAACTTGCTCAAAACATAAACTCTCAATCTTAATCTTAATCTTACAAGTTATGCTACAACATAGACATCTCCTTATATAGATTAGATCAATTCCTATTATAATTAGAACTATATTTTAGGTAACTCCTAAAATGTATCAATCTTATCTAATCTAACCACCTAACTTGCTCAGAAAGTAACTAATGTTAAGCTTATTCCAACATTCTCCTCTTTAAGCTTAACATCTATTTCTTCAATGTCCTTGATACCAATGAAATCTTCCAAGAGCCTTAGTTAGAACGTACGCCTTTTGTTTGTTTCCAAGAACATGATCGACCTCTAATAGACCATTCTTAACACATTCCCTTATGAAGTGATACCTTGTGTGTATATGTTTACTTCTTCCATGAAATAACCGATTTTTAGCGAGTGCAATATCTGATTTGTTGTCAATGCATATTGTGGTTTTCTCACTAGTCAAACCCGTGACTTCACTAAGTAGTTCTTGAAGCCAAATTTTTTGTTTAGCAGCTTCCGTCCCAGCCATGAACTCAGCTCACAAGAAAGACAAGGCTACAATATCTTGTTTTTTGAGAGCACCATGTTATTGGATTATCTCCATAATAGAAGATGTGTCCGGTGGTGCCTTTTCCATCATCCGGATCCATATTATAACTACTATCACTATAGCCAATAAGTTATGGCACTTTGGTGGTTGATCTCATGAACACTAGGCCGTAAGTAGTTGTACCTTTTAAGTACTTCAAGCATTATTTCATAGCAGCTCCATGTGACTCTCTTGGACTTTGCATATATCTACTTAGAACTCCAACACTATAAGACAAATATGATCGAGTGTGCAACAAGTATCGAAGACACTCAATTTTTTTCAAAAAATTATAGCATCAGTTTCCTTTTCTTCCTCCGATTTTGATAACTTCAATCCCGAGTCCATTGGAGTGTGAACTAGATTACAACCATTCAATCCCGATTCTTCAAGTATCTTTTGAGCATACCTCCTTTGGCTCAAAGTTATTCGTCCATCGAATTGATTAATTTCAATTCCAAGATAATATGTCAATTTTCCAAGATTACTCATCTCGAACTTGTTTGAGATCTCTTTCTTAAATTAATCGATCATTCTTCTATTAGTTTCAGTGACAAATAGATCATCAACATACACCGCTATGAGTAGATAATCATGTGTCACTTGTTTTCTATAGACCGATAGTTTCTTGGTGCACTTCTCAAAATTTAGACCATTTAGCACTTGGTTTAGCTTGACGTTCCAAGCCCTAGGCGCTTGTTTCAAACCGTACAAAGCTTTCTTTAGCCTATAAACTTTTTTTTCACTTCTCTTGGTCTCAAAACCCTCAGGTTGTATCACATAAATGATCTCTTTAATTCTCCATTCAAGAAAGCTGTTTTTACATCAAGATGGTGAATCTCCCAACCACTGGATGCAGTTTGGTTACCTAAAAGACAGATCATCTCTACTCTAGCTACAGGAGAAAAGACTTCTTTGTAGTCTATTTCATGTCCTTGAACATACCCTTTAGCAACAAGCTTTGCTTTGTACTTATTAATGCTTCCATCTGTGTTCTTTTAACCTTGACTATCCACTTTAACCTAATTGGTTTGATTTCCATTGGTAGATCCTCAAGTTCCCAATTGATGCTATCTCATCCTCACAAGCAAGTATGCATACATTTAACTTCTTTGCTTCTCCAAAATTCTTTGTTTCGTCGTTTAAGCATAATAACATCCTTACTCATTCTTCTTCCGCAAACAAGACATAGTCTTCAAGATGTTTGGGTTTAGTAGTTTGCCTTTGGGACCTTCTTAAGGTTGGATTGGGTTCATTAGTCTCATCGAAACCCTCGATATCATCATCAGATTCATTAGGGTTTTCTTGATTATTACTTGCTTGTGGAGTTTTGGGTTCTCCATGAGAATCAATACCATTTGAAACCTCTCTTGTTTCATGTCTTTCATGATGCTCAACTGCTTTAATTTCAAAATAGAGACCTTGATCATGACTCGTGTTTGTGGTATTGTTTCTCCAATTCCATCCCTTTGTTTCATCAAAGAACACATCTCTACTAACAATCACCTATCGAGTATGTGGATCAAGAAGACGATATGCCTTGGACCCCAGTTCCATTCCAAGATGAACAGCATACAAGATCTATCATCTAACTTCCTCAAGTGTGTTGAATCGTTTTTAGGATATCTTATATACCCAAAAACTTGGATATGACATGTTTGGTGTTGCTCCCTTTAGCATCTCATATGATGTTTTCCCTTTTAAGGCTCTTGTGGAGATTCGATTAATAAGATAGAATGTTTAACAGCTTCTCCCCATACATAACTAGGTACACACATATGCTTCATGATACTTCTAGTCATCTCCATTAGTGTCTGAATTCTGCTTTCAACAACTCCATTTTATTGAGGCGCATAAGGTGCGGTTAGATGTCTTTTGATTCCTTCTCCTTTGCAAAAATTGTTGAACTCATATGACATGAATTCTCCTCCTCTATCGGTTCTATATACTTGTATCTTCTCTTTGGTCTCTTGTTCAGCAACCCCTTTGAATTATCAAAATTTATTGAAAGCCTCACCTCTTTCTTTCAATAAAATCGTTTACATATATCTTGTTCGATCATCTATAAGAACAAATATGTATCTATTTCCAGATGGTGTTGTTGGAGTGATTGGACCCCAAAGATCTCCGTAAACAAGTTCTAAGCTCTTCTTTGCACGAAAAGAACTAGCTCGTGGGAAGATTTTTCTTGTTTGCTTCCCAAGCAAGCAAGATCCACATATTTCTTTGTCGATGTTGATCTTTGGAAACCCTTTTACAAAACCTCCTTCTATCATCCCTTTCATGGTTCAAGACTTATTTGTCCTAATCTTATATGCCATCTACTAGAATCACGAATCCTTGAAAGATGTAGTTGAGTAGTATCTTTGATGTCCATTTGTACCTTGTATAAATGATTTTTGGACCGCTTGGCCCTTACTATCAAATGTCCTCCTTTGTCGTCCATTATAAGATTCTCTCCTCTTAACCTTATATCACATCTTTCCTCAGTTGCTTGTCCGAGACTTATTATGTTACTCTTAAAATCGGGGATGAAATACACATTTTTCATCACTTTCTCATTCACGTTTATATCAACAAAAGATATCACTCCTTTCCCTTTGATATTTATACAAGATCATCACCAAATCGTACTTTCCGGGTGATACCTTCTTCGAGTTTTGTAAAATATCTCCGATCTCTAGTCATGTGATTGATATCTCCATTGTCAAAGTACCAATTGTTTTTCTCCTCATCGTTTGTCTCAAATTTCTGGTACACAATTTTCTTCATTTAGAAACACGATCTCATGAAGAAACAAGTCATCCCCCTCTTGTGTTTCTAGTTCCTTTTCATCCTCTTGTGCTTTTTGTAGCTTAAACAGTCGATCCGAATATTTAGAGGCAAAGTGCCCGTAATTATCACATCGGTAACAAATTTCTTTGGAAAGAGTGAAGTCTCCATTAGCTCGACATCATCCCCTTCCACGACCTCATATTCCTCTTCCTATCCCTTTCGATCCTTCACTAGAATCCCTCATTTGATTTTGATGCTCCAAATACATCAACTGTTTTTGACTTTCTTGAGCTTCATAGGTTTTAAGACTTCCTATGATATCCTCAAAGGTTTTTGTTTTAAGATCCAAGATTTGCTCAAGAGAGACTAGTATATAGATGTATTTCTTCTTTGGAAGACACTTGATGAATTTCTTTACTAACTTAGTTTCTTCTATTTTCACTCCAAGAGAGGAAGATTTTGATGAAATTGCCAATAATTGTCCCACAAACTCGTCTATGGTTTCAGTTTCTTTTATCTTGAGTCGGTCAAATTCAGACATCAATGTTTGTAACCTCGCCCTTAACACGTTTAGCTCCTAAATTTTGATTTTTATGGCCACCCACACCTTTTTAGCTGTGTATAATTCACCAACTTGTAGAATAAGATCCTCCGGTATAGATTGTAACAAGAGTGCCATCGCCATGTTTTTTTTTTCTTTTTATCCTCGTTTTCTGCCTTAATTACCTCCCATACTTCATGTACTTTGAGACATACTTTCATTCTCATGGCCCAAACGATGTAGTTGGTTGAGTTTAATATTGGACAAACTATAGAGGAAGAGCCTCCTCCCCCTTTGCTTTTCTCCGCCGGTATGATAGTATGATCATCTCCCATGGTTCAACTTTTCTTTGAGTAAGCCTTCTATTTAATCTTTTTTCACGGATTAAGACTCTTTCTTAATCGATTCAACCGTAGCTCTGATACCAATGTTTGATTATAGGGTTCGAATATGTGAAAACAAAAAAGTATAAAGAATTATTCTCTTTATTAGCTTAGGAAACTTGTTCAAAACCTAAACTCCCAATCTTAATCTCATAAGTTATGCCACAACATAGGCATCTCCTTATATAGATTAGATAAGTTCCTATTAGAATTTGAAAAACTATATTTTTAGATAACTTCTAAAATATCTCAGTCTTATCTAATCTAACCACCTAACTTGCTTAGCAAGTAATTAATGTTAAGCTTATTCTAACATCCTTTTCTTAGAGTTTTATCTTTTGAGTTTTACCTCTTGCTTCATATAAATTTTATAAACCTCTTTTACGGTTGTGTTTACTATGTGTCTCTATATATGATATTAGAGGCGTGACAGCTTAAGTTTCAACTCTGATCTTCTATAGAGGTATTTTGACCGTAAGTTGTTTTCTATTATAAACAGTATAGAAATATACTTTGTAGTTGCCAATCACTTGGATCCCCACATCATAAATCTATCTATGTTAAGAAGAACAAAGTATAGAGAAATACATTTGTGAGATCATAAAGCTCCATGTACCTTCATGCTTTTATAATATAAAATTTGCCTCAGTTTGAGTAGTGGAATACCTCATGTTCTCTTCGTCTACATTCTTAACATTAAAAGATAAAATGATGCAACTCATGTTTCAGTATTACTTCTTCAAGAGATGGATACGAAGTTAAGGTATTATTTCTTGGTCTCTGAACTCAATGGAAAATTATGGAAACTATAACAACTATACCCAAAGCCCTTCTTTCAGAAAATCATTCTCTAGCAATATATATATATATATATGAAGTTGGGAATAAAGTTTCAAGTTAATCATAAATCGCCAAAATCTAAAATTTCCAGAATTATTTCCACAATTTTTTTATATAAGAGAGATACCATGTAACTGGGCAAACAAAGTGAAAAGCCAAGTATTTCCTTTTTGATATACTTATAATTTTATTAGAAAAGGATATGAACCTCAAAGTTACTGAAGTCTGAAAAAATAAACTTATCCTTTCAACTTACGAGTAAGGAATTCAATTTTATGATTTAGAGCATGAGGAATTATATGATAAGAGAAACATCTAAACAAACTCTTCAATCTTGAAAAATCTTTTAGGTACAGGAAAAAATTATATAGTTTTAAGGATTGGACACCATCTTTAGAACATTTGAGCAATTCGTCGCAAGATCAACCTCCAAAATATCAAGGAAAGGAGGGACCCTTGACCACTTCAACTTCTGAGTGTGGTGCTGATAAACTTCTTTGTATTGACATAGCACCCTCACAAGCACCCTCCACATAATCTGGGAAGCAAAGTCAAGCAATACCAGAAGATAAATCTGATGCAGGCTATGCTCCATTCACAAAACAGTGATAGCCAATGAAAGTCGGGTTTGACACTGTTGGGTGGGCCACCTCACCCAACACAAAACCAAAACCACATGACCAACATGACCCTTATGAGAGGTAGAATCAAATTTTATTAGCCTGAATCCATGCTATCGCATGCAACTCCGCTTGTCTTAGAATGTCCCTAGGTACTTATCTATATTCGAGAATAATTTTTCATTCCTCACCTTCCAAATTTATCATAAAAACCATGGAAACACCGAGTTATCGACTTGGTCTGGTAATTACCAAAATAAGTAATCAATATTAGTCCAAACCAAAGGCACTAAGAAGCAAGTAATAGCTGATGGTATACTCGGTAAGGCCCATGTTTGTAAAGCCGGCAGACATTCAAATAAGACATGGTTTATCGATTCCCCATTATATATAACACATAAATTGTCACAAATTATTCCTCTACTTCTAAGCTTATCTTTAACTGCCACACAACTTGAAATCACTTGCCAAATAAAATTCTTTATCTTGATTGGACATTTCAATTTCCAAACATGAGCGTGTAAAATCTCCAAATTCGGATCCATGGAACCCATCACATTTATCGAGTTCATCTCTTCAATCGTATAACCTTACTTCACAGTATATCGTCCTGACTTAGAAAAATGCCATCCTCAAGAATCATGACCGTGAATGCTTGAAATATGAATACCAAGAACTAATTTAACATCTTCTGGAACTAGGAATTGTCTTAATTGAATCTCATGCCAAGATCTAGAAATAGGATCAATAAACTGAGAACTTAATGATGTATCCAAAATACATAAAATACTGAGAATTGAATGAGGTATCCAAAATACATAAAATACAATTTTTTTGTCAAGAATAATTGAATCGGCAAGATCCAATCCATAGCCAAAGTTCTCCAACAAGAGTTGGGTGAAATTCGAACTCACCACTTGGTGCTAAGCTAGATCAGGGACAAGCCAATTGGGTCAGCTGCTTGTTGACATATCAAATATAATTATATACCTAAAATAATTATTTTTATCAAAAATTAATATTTAAATATTCATTATATATTTGATTATATTATTATTATTTTGAAACAAAATAGCAAAATACATATTTTATTAAAAAAAATAAAAAGACATTTTTTATCAAATATTAATTTGTTTTGAGTTTGTTTTGAAAGAAACATAAATTTGAACCTTATCAAGACTGGCAAGTGACATTTAGTCTCGTGGTAGGTGGTAAGTCAACTAAATAGCAGGCACACTTGCACATCCAGGGATCGAGTCCTACCGCCTACATTATGTTAGAATTTGGCTAATGTACCAGCTAGTTGTGATCCCATGTTGACAAAAAAAACCTGAAAAAAACTGTATTAGATAGATATCATAGGAAAATTTGAATCCATTACAAACTTCCATAGTTGAATCATATTTGATCTATAGCAAATCGAGCTCAATCCAAAAAATAGGTATGACATGGTGTTAATGAATGAAATCGTAAAACCGAAAATTTGAAAAGTCTGATCTACATACATATTGGTGCCGAATATCAATATTTAACAAGGAATACACAACTTAGTTTGTTATTTATAATTAATTATATATTTATCTAATTATTAATTAAATTTTAAAATAATAAAAAGTGTTGTAAAATTGTGGAATTATTGTACGTGTAAAATGGTAACAGCTAAATTTGTGGAATAAAATAAAGCTAGTTGAATTGTGAAATTGTGTTACCATTTAAGGTCTAATAAGACAAAATAATGTCTAAATGAATTCATTAGATGAGAGTTAGGCGATCACTGAGATTTTTTTTAGTCTGGTAGTTAGGATAATTCAGCTAATAACTATGATATTAGAGGTTCATATCCTTTTCACCTCCATTTAATAAATTATAAGAAGACTATAGGTTATAGATTGAGTTTTATTGATCTGATTATTGACAGAAATAAGAAATATGTGAGTTAGGCGTAGACAAGTACCGTACATTCTTTTTTTTTGATCCAACAAAGGGGCCAGACCCCTCTTATTTATTCATAACTAACAAGAAACTACAACCGAATAACTCGAAACCTCGAAATACCTCGACAATCCTCAGAAACAATCAAGTCTAAAACATTCGGAGCATTCTCCAACAAGTGAAAACCAAACGGTAAAGAAAAAGCAAAATTAACTAACCCATCGGCAAGACGGTTAGCTTCCCGATACACATGAACAATTCGGACTGACCAGTCCCTAGATAAAAAGTCATGACACAACCGTGCCAGAAAGGACAGAGGATGCACGTCACTTACTCCATTTGTGGGTATATCCACTATAACTTTAGAATCAACCTCTAACTCAATACGGGTAAATTTCCTTTCCCAAGCCATATAAAGACCATAGTAGACACCCCAAAACTCCGCTAAAGGCGCTGTGCATACCCTATTTTCACCGCAAAACCACCACACCATGTATCCACCGAATCACGCAAGACCCCATCAGCTGAGGCTAGACGAGGATTGCCATGAGAAGCACCATCCGTACATTCTTAGTATATAGTAATTATACTTCCTTAAGAGAGAGGTCAACGCTCATATTCTATTGTTTTCTTAGTTTTTTATATTCATTATATTAGAGAAAAAAAGCTAATTAGTTGGCTAAAAGTCTAAACAAAAAAAACTCCAAAAAACAGTTTCAGACAAAATATTAGTTTTAAAATTTAAAGAATAAAGAATATAGATGAAAACAAAGTTGATGAAGAGTCTCCTAATATTTCTATTAGTTATTTGATTGCATTTGAAGATTTGGTGAATCATGTAATATTTTAGTTTGTGGTTTTAAAGTAATGGACATGAGACGAATATATATAACATTAAAAAGTCCAATAATTTAAGAACAAAGTCAGCATATTCTCTCGAAACTTAAATATAGAACATAATATTGCTAATTATTATTTTTTGCCTTTGAGTGGCCTTTTTTCTCTCGCCGTAATATGCTTGGCCGCAAAAACCATTTGTCAATCTCCTTTTTTGGTATGCGGTGGTTCTCAATGCCGCCAGAAAAATCCTCTCCTTTTAACGCTTGTTCATCTGTTGCTTTTATTTTTCTCTTTTGGATTTTCGTCGCCTCTCAAATCTGGGTGATAGACTCCATTCTTCAATAGCAACGTAGAGATTTGACGGTAGAGGGCGATGGTTCCGGTTGGATCTGGTCTGGAGGACGCGTCTGGTGAAGCGTTCATGGATCGTGGTTCTTTCTTCGACGACTCAAAATTAGGGCTCGACTTCATAAATGCTTATGGTTTGAGTAGGCTTGAATCGGGTTTGTGGAACTGGCTGGTGAAATTGAAGACAGTATCAACAGAGACAGTTGAGTATGACCACCACAATGAGGACAGTGGTGAGTCTAGAAAGGAGTCCCCGATGATGCTCATTCTCTGCGAGCTAGAGCAATCTTTTCGCAAAGAGGATTCAACGGGTCTTGCAAGAGTTTCCCATGGCGGATCTTTCATCCATTTCATCTACATCAGCCGCGGAGCTTCGCCGGGTTACTTTAACCCTTGTTCAGCCACTAAGGTATTTTAATCTCTCTGGAATCGGTCCTCATCGAGCTCTTATCGAGTTGTTGCGTCTCTGGCCCGTAGTCCTTCGTAATAATGAGAAGGTTTTGGAGTCTCTGTTCCTATTCTTATAATGGCAATCGTGCTATGTTTCAGCGATGATGACTCTTACACCCCACGCTATTGATGTTTATGTCGTTGTAGTTTGACCGAATTAATGGTATTGACTATTGCACTTTTACTTTTTCTAGCTTTAGTGGAATCTTTCATGACTTTAGCTTCTAATTTGAGGACACCTAGATCTAGGTTTGGAGGTTTAAAACAGATGGATAAGGTTGAGTTGGGTCTTTTCCAAATTGGTTTTTTTTGGTTTATCTTACTTGATTATAAAGTGAGTGGGTGTTGGTACCAGACCCAAAATCTTTAAGAAGCCCAATAGTAATGGATTAGAGAAGATGGGCCGAGCAGGAGATTAGGC
>OVBA01004441.1:0-23507 GCA_900406435.1 Lepidium aucheri | reverse complement strand
TTATTATTATCACATTTTGCCTACTTTGAGATTATCTTTGAAATTATTCTACTACAATTTTAATCTCTTTATATTCCTAATCCTAATCGATATCTATAAAAAACAATCCTCCTAATCCTAATAGAAAAATTAATAAACAAGATCTATTTAAGACCCATCCTAGGACAATTATCATAATTTTCAAACGATTTGAAATTTTTTTCTCACAACGACAAGTCTTTTTTCTCGATTTTTGATTCTTTTAATCATGTCTTTCTCATAAATTTCTTCATTGAAACCCTGCAAAGAAAATTAAAGAATTAAAGCTAAGATTTTAAGGCTCTGGAAAGTATATACTAAAAAGTTTGGTCAAACCATTGATATAGTTATTTGTGATTCTAATGTATGTTCTTAATATTTTATTAATTTGTATATGGGAGAATTTCAAAAATGCCCTTTTTGGCATGCCCCTTTTCAAAACTTGCCCTTTCCTTTGGAAATTGGGAGAGAGAAATAGGCATGAAAGGGTACTTTTTGAAAAGGGGCATGTCAAAAAGTGCATTTCTTAAAACTCCTCTTTGTATATTTTATTATAATTAAAATATTTTCTAATCTCTATTATAATAAAAACGTAGCATTAAATTATCTGTATAATTTATAATCTCTATTATAATAAAATGTAACAATAAGATTTTATTTATAATAAAATAATAGAGATTTTAAATTTTAGATTTGTTTTGATTGGTCGATTTATTTTAACTAATTTATTTGTCTAAGTAACATTTGTTTAGATAAATAGTTACATGATTTGGTCTTATTTTTATCACTTTGTAGCAATAATTTTTTTGATTTCGTTAATAGAGGTTTTGTTTATGATTAAGTCACTTTTTGTACTTTAATTTGATCGGTTGTAATTTTTGAACCTTTATTAGATTTCTTTAGTTATAGTTATTTTAAAAAATAAGTTAGTTAAGATTATGATAAAATCCTTAATTAAACAGATTTTGTTTGTTAAATTATGATAATAATATTAATTCAATAATTAACCAAATACCTTATATTTAACTCAATAATTAGATTAAAAGTCCCTAAATTTGTTTTGATTGGTTAATTTGTTTAAACTAATTAATTTATCTTTTGTTTAGATAAGATTATTTTGTAAAAAAATATTTGTTTTTAATGGATTTCAATAAAACATACAATTAAAAAGAAAAATTCAACCAATTAAGATTTGATTTTTATTAATTTTAAAAAGAAATTTCTTACCAATTAAGATTTGAATTTTGTTTTTTAATAAAGGAAATTTTAACCAATTAAGATTTTATTTTTGTTGGTTTAAAATGAAATCTCTAACTAATTTTATTTTTGATTTCGTTAGTTTTTTAAAAAAGATTTTAACCAATTAAGATTTGATTTTTGTTGGTTTAAAATAATCTTTTATTTGTGTTTTGATAAGAACCTTAAGATGAGTTTTTTTGTTTTAACAAATAATTTTGTTTGTATTTTCATGAGAACCTTAATTTAAATATTATTGTTCAACACAATAGAAAATAACAGAAAAAATATTTTATTGAAATATTTCTAATCCAAATCCAAATACTTTATATTTAGGGGAAATCAAATAAATGATATTCTTAATTCCAATAGAACAAAATTTTTAATCGAAATCTATATAAGAAATATCTCGGGACAAATTTAACAACACCAAAGATTCTTGTACTCTATTTTTCTCTTGATTTTTGTTTTTCTTCATCGTGTATTTTTCTGAAATTTTTTCGTTAAAATCCAACAAATAAACGTGGAGGATTAAAGTTAAAATTCTAAAACTCTAGAAAATACACTAATGTACATGTTCAAACAATTGATATGGTGTTTTGTGATTTTAAGGTATGTTATTAATAATTTATCTTTCTGAATACCTTTTATAATAATTTAAAATATTTTCTAATTAATTGATATATATATATATATATATTAGGGTGATAAAATTCACTGCAATGTGAATAAGAATGAATTGATTTCAAAATTCAAAAAACTTCTTGAACAATGAAATACTAAAATCATTACAAACCTACAAGTTTCTCCTACAACTCGAGCTTACCGTATTTCTACTCATAACTTCAAGGTCTTTTTTATGTACGCAACCACAATTAAGCCAACAGATTATCTACCATATTCTGTGTTCGGATTAAAATTGGTTGATTATCCTGAATTATTTGAACATGACTTAAATATATATATATATATATATATTATACGTAAGTAATAACTTTTTTTAAAGAATATTATTTTTGATTGTAAGTATTAATTATTAGAAAATAATATTTGTTATATATAAAAGATATTTTATATTTTATAAATTTTATATACAATCAAATTTTTAGTAAATATACTTATTAGAATATGTATATATTTTTTATTATAAGTATTAATTATTAAAAATAAGTATATTTGTTATATATATAAGATATAGAAATGAAAAATCTATAATTTCATATGCATGAAATAAATCAAATTTTCACAAAAACATAACTTATATATAGAAGATATAAACAAATATATATTTTTAATCATAAGATAACAAAACGAAATAACTAATGCTATCAACATTTATAAAACTATAATGATATCAATTTCCAAGTTTTCACAAACTAAAAATTATATTAGTTATATTAAATATCGGTTTTGTTAATCTAAAAATACATATTAATAAGATGATTATACATACATTTATATTAGTATATACTTGCTGAATTGATTAAAATATTAATAAATAAAAATATGTGTCAAATCAATACTATAAAACAAGAATATACATGGATCCACAAACGTAAATGAATACGAGTTTAAAACCATATATATATATTTATATTAATATATACTTGATAAATAACTTATGACATTAATAAATAAAAATATGTGTTCTATCGATAATGTGTAACACAACAAAGTTAAACAAAGATCTTAAAACCTAAATTAATACGGGTCTAAAATCCTAAATTAGTACGAGTCTAAAAATTAAGTTATAAACGAGTCTAAAACATAAACGAACATGAGTCACAACGTAAATGACACAAATCAAAAAAAATTATATGCAAAGTTGTAATGCATCAAAGTTTAAATAAACAGAGATAAAAAATATATTTTGTGTACAACACCTATGATCACTATAAATTTAATTTTAATATATCAAATATATATAATTAATTAATAAATTTACACATACAAATCAAACCATAAAAAAAATTAAAACAAACAAATATTACCTAACCCGTGCATAGCACGGGGTATCATCTAGTTTTATAGGTAAATCCATTTAGATGTAAATGTCAATTTACAAAAAAAAAAAATAAGCACACATCAAGATGCAACATCTAGATGTAATATCTACCATGGAAACAAACAACATCCAGCTGCTCGAGTCAAATGGTTCATTCAAATGGACCATCTAGATGAAGTAGCTGAATGGACAAACAAACAAGAGCTTAGATGAAGATATATATATATATATATATGTCTCTCCCTGAAAGATATAATCCTGTTGATGGCATTCTCCCACCTAATCTAGTATGCAAGTTACACATATCACTCTATGGTTTAAAACAGGTCTCACACCAATGGTACTAGTGTTTCTCCAAAGTGGTTCTACAAGTAGGATATGTTCAAAGTCCTAGTGATAAAACACTTTTTATTAAGGCGTCAGGTTGTGCCTTTGTTTCACTATTAGTCTACGTGGATGAAATAATGATAGCATCCAATTATGATACTGAACTACCATTTTTGAAAGATGCTTTAAAAGCCGCATTCACAATAAGGGATATGGGAGCTCCAAAATTATTTTTAGGACTGGAGATAACTAGGAATGCAAGTGGAATATCAATCTGCCAAAGGAAGTATGCATTGGATATACTTCAATCAACTGGAATGTTAGCTTGTAAGCCATCTT
The DNA here is from genome assembly GCA_900406435.1 of Lepidium aucheri. Classification (NCBI taxonomy): domain Eukaryota; kingdom Viridiplantae; phylum Streptophyta; class Magnoliopsida; order Brassicales; family Brassicaceae; genus Lepidium; species Lepidium aucheri. The sequence goes on along the minus strand of OVBA01004441.1, from coordinate 19,582 downwards.
CTATACCCATGGATCCTACGGTGAAGCTTGCTTGTGATACACACACACCTTTGGAGAATGCTTTACCATACAGAGAACTTATAGGCAGATTACTATATCTCACTATTACGAGACGAGATATAACCTATGCAGTCAACTACTTAAGTCAGTTCTTATCATGTCCAACGGATGTTCATCTCCAATCAGCACATAAAATACTTCGATATTTGAAGAACAATCCAGGACAAGGACTATTATACTCTACTGATTCAGATTTGTGCTTCAACGCGTTCTCAGATGCAGATTAGGCAACATGCCCTGACTCTCGAAGCAACACAAAAGCCGAGTATAGAAGTATGACCCTTGCCACTTGTGAACTTCTATGGTTGCATCAACTCCTTCATGATCTAAAAATACAAGTATCTGCTCCTGCAAAGCTGTTCTGTGACAACAAATCTGCTGTCCACATTGCCACAAATCCTATCTTTCATGAGAGGACAAAACATGTTGAAATTGACTATCACATAACTCGAGATCAAGCTAAACTTGGTTTTCTGAAACTCTTTCATGTCTCGAGTACTAATTAGCACGCATATATATATTGACGAAGGCTTTACACCCATGTCCTTTCCATGCCATTCTTGAACGCATGTTGATTTCAAGTCTCTTCCTTTCCAAACCACTTTCCAATCCAGATATTTGAGGGCGGAGGTGTATGGGATATACTTGGTTCAATGTTCCGGTTATTGACCGGTTAAATTTTGTTAATTTTGTTTAGTTAGTTAGCTTACTTAAGGAACTCTATCTCTGTATATAGGTACTCTTAATCTCTTTGTTTAAGTTTAATGAGAAAATCAATTTTACATTTGCTGAAATCTAATAAAGAGTTATAAAAGTTTTTATACAAAATTTGTAATGCTTTAAAAAACCAATGTAAACAGAAATCGAAAATATATTTAATTTATAACACCAATTATTATTATAAATTAATTTTTAATATATCAACTATATAAAATTAGTAGAAATATTAGGAAGAGAAAAGAGTAAAACCGTAAATGTTAATGTAAATAATCCTTAACCTCCTTATTTGGTTGACAATTTTAATTTTGATAATTACGCCCTAACTTGAACCCCCCCACCCGTATGCACTCGGGTTAATTTAATCAATAAAAATTAAGAAATTTTTCTTGAACCAAAATCGAACGCAGCAACACTGCTCTCTCTCTCTCTTGGGGTTTTCTTCTTCTTCTTCTTCTTCTTCTTCTTCTTCTTCTTCTTCTTCCCTCTACTTCGTCGTCGTCTCTCTTCCATCTCTACATACACACAGGTTTGTATGTATATACTCTTTCTTTCAGATGCGTATGGTTCTGCTTCCGTATCTCAGTTTTTGCGGTTCCCCCACGTTTATGTCTCTCTACTCCCTGTGTTTTCTTTTATATCTGATCTGGCTGCTATTATCGTCTCCGTCGGGATTCATACTTGCCCTGTTGTGATTATTGGATTCTTTCTTCCCCGTTTCACAAATTGATTGTTTTGATTTTCTCAAACTCTTTTGGGGTTTTAATTTTGTAGCGTTTAACAAAAGAAAATAGCGGACGCTGGAGCAGTTAGATGGCGACCGGGAGATCGTCAAGTATGCCGTCACGACTGCGGCAGCTTCTTTCCGGCGAAGGGTCTATCGGACCCTCTATTCGACTCGACGCTGAGCCTGTGAGTTCACTTCTCGTTTCTTCGATTGAAAATTAATTAGGTTTTCTTCTATTAAGGAAATTTCAATCATCCACCCTTCTCAGAAGTTTTGTTAGTCAGCTTATTGTTCAAACTATTATCGATTATTGTTAAGGTTATTTTCCAGTTTAGTTTTGGGATATATACATGGATATGTTGAATTTCTTGTCACATCTTTTGCCTCTACTGAAGTCAAATTTCAATGGTTTGGGTAAAAATCGGCTAATGTATACTTTGGATTGATATATTCAATGTATCTAGTTTGCATTCAAAATTAAAGCCTGTTGGAAACCTGAACTTTCAGTATACTGTCACTGTTGTAGTTACTGATATAGTTCGTCTGGGTTTTCCTTTTCTCATGACAATTTGTTTTATATTTATATGGTTCAGTCTCTAGTGTACATTTGATGCGGGCTTTTACGTTTTCTTTTTTATATCCGAGTCCTAACAAGTTTCGCTATACGTTAACTTGTTTACAGCCTCCTGATATCAAGTCTTTTATCGACAAAGTAATCCAGAGTCCACTGTCGGATATTGCAATTCCTCTCTCCGGTTTTCGGTGGGAGTACAGTAAGGTAACATTTACTAGACTATCTTAAATTTTGAGATTTTTCCTTTTTTCTTTCTCTTTGTGGGTTTCTCACAGGATTATATTATTCCAGGGGAACTTTCATCACTGGAGACCATTGTTTCTACATTTTGATAAATACTTCAAGACATATTTGTCAAATAGGAATGATCTTCTTTTGTCCGATAACATTTTAGAGGATAAGGATCCCTTTCCAAAGCACACAGTACTTCAAATACTTAGGGCAATGCAGATAATTCTGGAAAATTCTCCCAACAAAAGTTCTTTTGAAGGTTTAGAGGTATGCTGATTTATATTGGAGGCCTTGATGTATTTCTGAGATCTGTATCATTAAATTTAACGCTATTCTAGTAACTATTCCAACATTTTATATCTCGCAGCACTTTAAACTTCTACTTGCTTCCACGGATCCAGAGGTTCTCATTGCAGCTCTGGAGACTCTTTCCGTTCTTGTGAAAATTAGCCCATCTAAGCTCCACAGGAGCGGAAAGTTAATCGGATGTGGTACAGTAAACAGCTTCTTACTCTCTATTGCCCAGGGGTGGGGTAGCAAAGAGGAGGGGTTGGGTTTGTATTCTTGTATTGTGGCTAATGAAAAAAACCAGGAAGAAGGTTTGAGTTTGTTTCCTTCGGACTTGGAAAATAATCAGGGGGAATCAGATAATCGGATTGGTTCTACTGTATATTTTGAGTTGCGTGGACACAGTGCCCAGAAAATAGATGATGGTGCGAGTACTAATTCTTGTTCAAGGGTTATACACATCCCTGATTTACACATGAGGAAAGAGGATGATCTAGTGTTAATGAAGCAGTGTATAGAGCTTCACAATGTTCCTCCTGAGCTCAGATTCTCTTTACTGACCCGAATTAGATATGCTCATGCTTTTCGTTCTTCAAGAATATGCCGGTTGTATAGCAGGATCTGCCTACTTGCATTTATTGTTCTTGTTCAGTCAAGTGATGCTCAAGAGGAGCTTGCATCCTTCTTTGCAAACGAACCAGAGTATACAAATGAATTAATCAGAATTGTCAGATCTGAAGAACCAATCCCTGGAACCATTAGAACTCTTGCCATGCTTGCTTTGGGAGCGCAATTGGCTGTATATTCGGCCTCTCATGATCGGGCCAGGATTCTAAGCGGATCTAGCATTAGTTTTGCTGTAGGGAACAGAATGATTCTACTTAATGTGCTTCAAAAAGCTGTGCTATCCTTGAAGATCTCAAGTGATCTGTCATCTATTGCTTTTGTTGAAGCTCTACTTCAGTTTTATTTGCTTCACATTGTCTCATCATCGTCATCGGGAAGCACTATAAGAGGGTCAGGAATGGTTCCCACATTTCTCCCTCTCTTGGAGTATGCTGATCCCAGTCACATGCATCTTGTATATTTGGCTGTTAAAGCACTACAGAAACTCATGGATTATAGTAGTTCAGCTGTTCCTCTACTCAGGGATCTTGGTGGAGTAGAGCTTTTGTCTCAGAGGTTAGAAGTAGAGGTTCATCACATTCTCGGGTTGCCTACTGAAAACAACAATGATATGGTAGCTGGTGAATCTTTACAAGTAAATGGTGATCAGATGTTATCACGGAAGAGACTCATCAAGGTTCTTCTGAAATCTCTTGGTTCTGCAACGTATACTCCTGGAAATGCTAATAGGTCTCAAAATTCTCAAGAGAGTACTCTGCCTACAACTTTGTCTTTGATATACAGGAATGCAGATAAATTTGGTGGTGAAATTTACTACTCCGCGGTCACAGTGATGAGTGATATCATCCACAAAGATCCCACATCTCTTACTTCCCTGTTTGAATTGGGTCTCCCTGAAGCATTTTTGTCTTCAGTTGTATCAGGAATACTTCCTTCGTCAAAGGCTCTTGCTTGCATTCCTAATGGCTTAGGTGCAATATGTCTCAATAGCAGAGGATTAGAGACAGTAAAAGAAACTTCCGCACTGCGCTTCCTTGTTGACGTATTTACAAGCAAGACGTATGTTTTAGCTATGAATGAGGCTATTGTTCCATTTACCAATGCTGTGGAGGAGCTTTTGAGGCATGTTACATCGCTAAGAGCCACTGGTGTTGAAATAATTATTGACATTGTGGATAAGATTGCATGCTTTGGAGAGACTGGGTCTTCATCATCCTCTGTAAATCTGACTGAAAGTACTGCAATGGAAATGGATTCAGACCTGAAGGAAACATCTGGTGTCAGTCATGAGCAGTTCATTCAACTCTGCATCTTTCATCTGATTATATTGCTCCATAGAACAATGGAGAATTCTGAGACATCTCGTCTTTTTGTGGAGAAGTCTGGCATCGAGGCTTTACTTAAGCTTCTTTTACGACCGAGCATTGCCCAATCTTCTGAAGGGATATCTATTGCCTTGCACAGCACCATTGTTTTTAAGGGTTTTACGCAACATCACTCGTCTTCTCTTGCCCGTGCCTTTTGCTCTTCTCTTCGTGATCAATTGAGTAAAGCTTTAGAAGGACTGCGAAATCTTTCAGGGACATTCTTATTGGATCGAAAACTTTCTCCAAGTTCAGGAATTTTTGCTTCTCTTTTCCTTGTGGAGTTTCTTCTGTTTCTAGCTGCATCAAAGGACAACCGTTGGGTGAGTGCATTGCTTTCGGAGTTTGCGAATGGAAGCAAGGATGTCCTAGAAAATATAGGTCACTTGCACCGTGAAATTTTGTGGCAAATAGCATATCACGAGGGTGCCACAGTGGAAAGTCAAAATGAAAAGACTGGTTCTTCTCCCGAGTCGGAGCAAACAGAGTTGGGTATGAATGCAACGGAAGGACAAAGATTCAATTCTTTTAGACAGTTCCTTGATCCATTATTTCGAAGGAGGACACCAGGATGGAGTGCTGAATCTCAATTCTTTGATTTAATAAATCTTTACAGAGACCTTGGGCGTACATCAACAGGTTTTCAACCAAGACCAATTGCTGATGGCTCCTCTAGTTCATCAGACATTTCTGGTAAAAGAGAACACGAAAAAGAAGGGTCATATTATACATCATGCTGTGACATGGTGAGGTCGCTGTCCTTCCACATCACCTACGTATTCCAAGAGTTGGGGAAGGCAATGCTTCTTCCATCACGTAGGAGAGAGGATACTGTCAATGTTTCTCTGTCGTCTAAGTTAGTTGCCTCAACTTTTGCTTCGATCTCTCTGGATCACTTGAATTTTGGAGGCCATGAAATTGTTCCCGAGGCATCAGTGTCAACTAAATGTCGCTACCTTGGCAAGGTTGTTGACTTCATAGATGCTATCCTTCTTGACAGGCCTGATGCGTGCAACCCTGTTCTGATAAACTGCTTTTATAGTCGGGGGGTGATTCAAACAGTTTTGACAACATTTGATGCTACTAGCCAACTTTTATTTACAATTAATAGGAACCGCTCATCTCCAATGGAGACTGATGATGTAAAAGGTAAGCAAGATGAAAAGGAAGACGCTGATCATGCGTGGATATATGGTCCGCTGGCTAGCTATGGTAAGCTGATGGACCATTTGGTCACGTCATCTTTTATCTTGTCACCATTCACAAAACACCTGTTAGTTCAACCTGTAGAAGGTGGAATTATTCCATCACCACAAGATGCTGAGACATTTGTGAAGATCCTCCAGTCCATTGTGTTGAAAGCTGTACTTCCTGTTTGGACTCATCCACAATTTACTGAATGTAGTTACGATTACGTAACCACACTCATTTCTATCATCAAGCATGTATATTCTGGAGTTGAACTGAAAACCCTTGGTGGCAGTGGCAGTGCTCGTGTAACAGGTCCACCTCCCAATGAAACAACCGTTTCAACAATTGCGGAGATGGGTTTCTCCAGATCCAGAGCAGAAGAAGCTTTGAGACAGGTTGGATCAAACAGTGTTGAATTAGCCACGGAATGGCTGTTATCCCACCCAGAAGAGATCCAAGAGGAGGATGAGCTTGCTCGTGCTCTTGCAATGTCACTTGGAAATTCTGAATCAGATACAAAGCAGAATGTTGCAGATGAAACTCAACAGGAAATTGAAGCAGAATTGGTCTCACTGCCACCTGTTGAAGAGCTTATAACAACATGTACAAAGCTTTTGCAGATGAAAGAACCCCTTGCTTTTCCTGTTAGGGACTTGCTTGTGTTGATATGCTCAGAAAACAATGGGAAACACCGATCTGGTGTTATATCTTGCCTTCTTAGCCAGATTAAGGATTGCTGTCCTGTGGTCGATGACTCGAAGAATAATCTGCTCTCTGCTCTGTTGCATGTTCTTGCTTTGATTCTGCATGAAGATGCAGGATCACGTGAAGTTGCCCTGAAGGCTGGTATAGTAAGACTTGTATGCAATGTACTTTCAAAGTGGGACTCTGGTAATATTGATAACGAAAAAGTTATAGTTCCAAAGTGGGTGACGACAGGATTTCTTGCCATTGATAGGCTGCTACAAGTGGACCAGAAATTAAATACTGAGCTTATAGAGGAGTTGAAAAAGGGGGAGACATCTCTCGCCATTGATGAGAGCAAACAAGAGAAGCTGCAATCTGTTTTTGGCTCTCCTCAGCTTGTTGATGTTGATGATCAAAAGAAACTGATTGAGATTGCTTGTACCTGTATCCGAAATCAACTTCCATCTGAAACTATGCATGCTGTTCTACAGCTCTGTTCTACATTGACAAGGAAACATGCTCTTGCCGTCTGCTTTCTTGATTTGGGAGGTGTACAAGCACTGCTTTCTCTGCCAAGTAATAGTCTCTTTCCAGGGTTTGACACTGTTGCTGCTAGTCTTATCCGTCACGTCCTTGAAGATCCTCAAACGCTTCAGCAAGCTATGGAATCTGAGATAAAGCATGCACTTGCTACACTTTCCAACAGGCACGCAAATCCAAGAATATCTCCACGCAACTTTTTGTTGAATGTGAATTCCGTAATTGCTCGGGATCCAGTCACTTTCATCCAGGCTGCTCGCTCAATATGCCAAGTAGAGATGGTTGGTGAAAGGCCTTACATTGTATTAGTGAAAGAAAAAGAGAAATCAAAAGAGAAAGAAAAAGAGAAGGATAAAGACAAAGCTGAAAAAGAAAAATTTCAGATATCTAATGAAGAGAAAATTGCAAGTACCCCTGCTTCTGGAAGCACCAAGGTACCTAAAGTCCACCGAAAACCTCCGCAGTCCTTCATTGGTGTTGTTGAGCTGCTTCTGGATTACATCTGTAACTTCGTTCCCCCTCCAAAAGATGATATGGTTGAAGGTGATTCAACTTTAGCAGACATGGATATTGATCTTGCCTCGACAAGAGGGAAAGGCAAAGCTGTTGCTGCTACACCTGATGAAAAAGAAACTAACTCGCAGGATATGTCAGCTTCACTGGCCAAAATTGTTTTCATTCTGAAGCTTTTGAGTGAGATGCTGTTAATGTATTCATCGTCAATCCATATAATACTTCGAAGAGATGCTGAAATTAACAATCTCAGAGCTCTTCAACAGAAGAGTGGCCAAGTTGGTGGAATATTTCATCATATTCTTCACAAGTTTATTCCATACTCAAGGGTGAAAAAGGAAAAGAAATCTGATAGTGATTGGCGTCAAAAGCTAGCAAGTAGGGCTAATCAGTTTCTGGTGGGTGCATCTGTTAGATCAGCTGAAGCTAGGAAGAGGATATTTTCTGACATCAGCAGTATTTTCAGTGATTTCATAGACACCTGCAATGGATTTAGACCTCCTGGTACCGAAATACAAATTTTAATTGATCTTCTGAGTGATATGCTCTCAGCTCGGTCACCCACTGGATCACATATATCTTCAGAAGCTTCTGCTACTTTTGTTGATGTGGGATTGGTCAAGTCTCTTACTCGTACTCTTGAAGTGTTGGACTTGGACAATGTAGAATCTCCTAAAGCTGTAACAGGAATCATAAAAATCTTGGAGTTGGTGACAAAGGAGCATGTCCATTCTGCTGATTCAAACTCAAAGGATGAAAATGCGAACAAGTCATCTGATCAAATTCAATCAGGAAGAGGAGATGCCAATGTTGATGCCTCTCAGGCAGGAGATAGAATGCTTCGGTCCAATCATGATTCCATGACACATGTGGAGAATTCTGGTGGTTCCAACACCTATATTGGTTCAGAGGCTGTGACAGATGATATGGAACATGATCAAGACTTGGATGGAGGTTTTGCCCCAGCTGAAGATGATTATATGCAAGAAGCAGCTGAGGATGCAAGGGGGCTGGAAAATGGGGTTGGATCAATGGGTATAGAATTTGAGATGCACACGCACTCACAAGAAAATCTTGATGAAGAGGAAGACGAGGAGATGTCTGGTGATGATGGTGATGAAATAGATGAAGATGAAAACGATAATGAAGAAGAAGATGAAGAGGATAATGATTTGGAAGAAGATGATGTGCATCATCTACCTCATCATGACACTGATCAAGATGATCATGAGCTTGATGATGATGAATTTGAAGAAGAGGTACTGGTTGAAGAAGATGAAGAGGATGAAGATGATGAAGATCGGGTAATTCTTAGATTTGAAGATGGAATAAATGGGCTAAACGTTCTTGATCATTTAGAGGTTCTTAGAGATCATAGATTTTCTGATGAAACACTTCATGTGATGCCTGTCGAAGTCTTCGGCTCGAGGCGTCAAGGGCGTACAACTTCTATTTACAGCCTTCTCGGCAGAACTGGTGATGGTGCTACTCCTTCACAGCATCCTCTTTTATCAGGATCTCCTTCACCTTTAGCATCACAAAGTCAAACAGGTTTCTCATTTGCATACTTCGTTCATTTCCACTTTCTGTAATTCTATATTTTGTCACATTTTCAACCTTCTTACTGTTCTAGTTTGACTGAATCTATTTTAGAAATCGGAAGTTTTATGATTTTTTTTGTGTGTACATATTGGTTTTATAACCAGATTACATATTTCTTAGACTTGGCAGATTACAGTGTCCTAGTTAGGCATTTTCAAACTAATCCCTCTTAGTGTTTTGTTTCTTGACCATCCTACTAAAATGGTTTGATAATCTTTCTTCAGAGAACATGCGTGATCTTGCTGATGGAGGTAGGGATTCCCAGAGTAGTTCTTCATCACGGTTGGATGCTATATTCAGATCTTTGAGGAATGGGCGGCAGGGGCATCGTTTGAATTTGTGGGCAGATGACAGCCAGCAAATTGGTGGATCTGGTGCTTCTACTGTACCACAAGGTCTTGAAGATTTACTTGTTTCTCAGTTGAGACGACCCAGCTCTGATAAGCCTTCTGATCAGAACTCATCACTTTTGGAAAACCAGTCTCAAGCTGAGAGTGGGCCGTCCCAGGAGGCAACTGTGAGGCCTGATATTCCATCTGAAAACACCATCGATAATGGAGGTGCCAATATGTCTGCCCCCTCTGTCGTTTCAGTAGATGCCTCTACTCGGCCTGATACACAAGCCACCGCTACTGATTCTGTCTCAAGCTCTCGGTCTCATTCAGTCGAAATGCAATATGATCAAAATGATTCAACTGTCCGGGATGTTGAAGCTGTCAGCCAAGAAAGTGGCGGGAGTGGGGCAACCTTAGGGGAAAGCCTTAGGAGTTTGGATGTCGAAATTGGAAGCGCTGATGGCCATGATGATGGTGGCGAAAGGCATGAGGTACAGCCAGCTATGCGGTCAAGAAGAGCAAATGTGTCACTTGTGCCATCTTCAGCGGGACGAGAAGTTTCTCTTTACAGTGTTACTGAGGTTTCTGAGAATTCTGGCCACGAAGCTGAGCAGGATAATCCTCCAGCGGAGCAACCAGTAAACAGGGATGTTGGTTCTGATTCTATTGATCCTGCATTTTTGGATGCCCTACCAGAGGAACTGCGAGCTGAAGTTCTTTCAGCTCAGCAAGGACAAGCGCCACAACCTTCTAGCAGTGAACAGCAAAATTCAGGAGATATTGATCCTGAGTTTCTTGCTGCACTTCCTCCTGATATCCGAGCTGAAGTTCTGGCTCAGCAACAAGCACAAAGGCTTCATCAGTCTCAGGAGCTTGAAGGTCAGCCTGTTGAGATGGATACGGTTTCAATAATTGCAACGTTTCCTTCTGAGTTGCGAGAAGAGGTATGAGCCATTGACTTTTAACGTTATAGCCTTGGATAAATATATCATTCTGATATTGTTGTTTGTATTCAGGTGTTGTTAACATCATCTGATGCTATTCTTGCAAATCTTACACCTGCGCTGGTTGCAGAAGCCAACATGTTGCGTGAAAGGTTTGCTCATCGATACCATAACCGTGCACTTTTTGGTATGCATCCAAGGCTTCGTAGAGGGGAGCCATCCAGGCGAGGTGAAAGTGCCTTGTCTGGAATTGAGAGAAATGAGGGGGCTGTGTCTCGTAGGTCTGCTACAAAGGTTATAGAGACTGACGGAGCTCCTCTAGTTAACACTGAGGCTCTCCAAGCAATGATTCGCGTTCTCCGCATAGTTCAGGTAGCTACTCAATGCATCTTTCACACAACTTAGAGATATGACTGCCATCACTATGACAACTTATCTCTATTTATTTGGTCTGCAGCCACTATACAAGGGTCCTCTGCAAAGGCTTTTGCTGAATTTATGTTCTCATGGTGAAACAAGGTTTTCCTTAGTTAATACATTCATGGATATGTTGATGCTTGACACACGGAAGCCTGTTAACTACTCAAGTGTTTCAGAACCACCTTATCGTCTTTATGCATGTCAAAGCAATGTAACATATTCACGTCCTCAGCATTATGATGGTATGCTTTCGTCCTAATCTGGGTTCTGAGTGGGATATTCTTAGTCTTAATATGAGCTGTATGCGATTTGCTGTTTGGTAACTATTCAAGCTAGAACTTTTCTAGATGATTTTTGTAATTCTATTTGCAGGGGTTCCTCCTCTAGTGTCTCGGCGTGTACTTGAGACGTTGACATATTTGGCTCGAAATCATATGTATGTAGCAAAGATTCTGCTTCAGTCTAGGCTTTCATTGCCTTCTCTGCAAGGTTCAGCACCCTCAGACAAGGCACGTGGTAAAGCAGTTGTAGTAAGTGATGATTACATGGGCAAAACGCATCACGAACCAGAATCTATTGCCTTTGCATTGCTTCTTAGCCTCCTGAACCAGCCGCTTTATTTAAGAAGTGTGGCTCATCTTGAACAGGTACCCTTTTCATTTGGTTTGGCTTTGTCTAGTTTATAACAACGAACTCAGGTATGAATGTATTTTCTCATTATTTGATCCAGCTGTTGAACTTACTGGAGGTCATCATTGACAACGCTGAAAGAAAGTCTGATTTAGCTGACAAATCAGATGGGTCTGCCAGCCAGCAACAATCAACACCTCAAGGTTTAGAAATTGAAAACAATATAGAAAACCATGATATAATTTCTGGCTCTACTACTACAGCAACCAAACCAATGGATATATCTGCAAGTCCTTCCACCAGAGCCGAGAGTGAATGTGATGTTCAGAGTGTGTTGCTGAATCTTCCCCAGTCAGAGTTGTGCCTACTTTGTTCATTACTTGCACGTGAAGGGTATGTTGGTTGCTTATCTGTGTATTAGTCTTATTTTATTCAGTCTAACTTTCAATTACAGGTATAAATTCTACATCTGTGTCTTACTACTTATTCTGTTTATCCAGTTTGTCAGATAATGCATATACCCTTGTGGCGGAGGTCCTGAAAAAACTTGTGGCAATTGCTCCAAGCCATTGTCATTTGTTTATTACTGAGCTGGCTAATGCAATACAGAACCTGACAAGATCAGCGATGAGTGAACTTCACATGTTTGGTGAAGCAGTGAAAGCGCTGCTAAGTACCACTTCATCTGATGGATCTGCAATTTTGAGGGTCTTGCAGGCTTTAAGCTCCCTCACTGGTTCGTTAATCACAAAAGAGAAAAACAAGCCGCAGAATTCAGAAGAGCATGTTGCTGTGCTTACTCAACTATCGAACATCAATTCAGCGTTGGAACCTCTGTGGCTGGAGTTAAGTAATTGCATATGCAAAATAGAGGGGCATTCTGATTCTACATCAGTTACTATTATATCTCCGTCTTTGAGTTCAACGACAAGGGTAGCTGGAGTAAGCCAGTCACTTCCTGCTGGAGCCCAGAACATATTGCCTTATATAGAGTCATTTTTCGTTACCTCTGAGAAGTTGCATCCATCACAGTCTGGTTCATGTCATGATCTTGGGGTTCCCATGTCTTCTGAAGTTGAAGAACAGCCAAAGGGTCCAGGACCTAACTCCAAGGTGGATGAAAAGTATGCTTCTTTCATCAAGTTTTCTGAGAGGCACAGGAAACTTCTTAATGCTTTTATCCGACAAAATCCTGCTCTGCTTGAGAAGTCATTTTCACTCATGCTGAAGGTTCCACGCTTCATTGAATTTGATAACAAACGTGCATACTTCAGATCAAAGATAAAGCACCAGCACGATCATCACCATAGCCCTTTGAGAATTTCAGTGAGAAGAGCATACATCCTTGAAGATTCATACAATCAATTGCGAATGAGGTCAACTCAAGAACTGAAAGGTAGATTGACTGTTCACTTCCAAGGAGAAGAAGGTATTGATGCGGGTGGGCTTACCAGAGAATGGTATCAGCTGTTGTCAAGGGTTATTTTTGACAAAGGCGCTCTTCTGTTCACCACCGTTGGCAATGACTCCACGTTCCAACCAAATCCAAACTCAGTTTACCAGACTGAACACCTCTCCTACTTCAAATTTGTTGGCCGTGTTGTAAGTGTTAGCTCCTTTTAAGCATGACTTAGTGCTCTGGTATATGTGTTAATTCTTAATTTAATCTATCCAGGTTGGAAAAGCTCTCTTTGATGGGCAACTCCTTGATGTCCATTTCACTCGTTCATTTTACAAGCATATCTTGGGAGTTAAGGTCACATACCATGATATTGAAGCCATAGATCCCGATTACTATAAGAATCTGAAATGGATGCTGGAGGTATTTATACTGTTGCAGTACCTCTTGATATACTTTGTCTGGTCCTTGATATGAACTGCACTATCAACGATCATTGATACTCAACTGTTCTTGTATGTGCAGAATGATATTAGCGATGTCCTAGATCTCACTTTTAGCATTGATGCCGATGAGGAGAAGCTGATACTGTATGAAAAAACGGAGGTAACTTGTCAAGCTTTTTAACGGTGTCCTTGAAATAATTGTGGATGTTTATTTTTCTGGGTGTGGAAGTTTTTCTGGGCTTCTTTTCTGAATTTCAAATTTTAAAATGCAGGTGACTGACCATGAATTGATCCCTGGAGGTCGGAACATTAAAGTTACTGAGGAGAATAAGCATCAATACGTTGACCTGGTTGCTGAGCATCGGTTAACCACAGCCATCCGTCCGCAGATAAATGCATTTTTGGAAGGTTTTAGTGAACTTATCCTTAGAGATCTAATATCAATTTTCAACGACAAGGAATTGGAGTTATTGATAAGTGGTCTTCCCGATATTGACTGTAAGTAATTTTTGAACCATCTCTGCTCTGGTTAAGTGGAACACGAGAACAGATTTTATTTACAGTTCTTTTTGGTGTTGTATTTATGTCAGTGGATGATCTGAGGGCGAATACAGAATATTCCGGATACAGTCCTGGATCTCCAGTTATCCAGTGGTTCTGGGAGGTTGTTCAAGGATTGAGCAAAGAAGACAAAGCTCGTCTATTGCAGTTTGTTACTGGAACCTCAAAGGTAACAAACATCTAACACTTCTGTGTCATTGGTTTAATACAGGTTTCTTGAAATGGGTGTTGATAATTAATAGATTGTAGAAATTGATCTGTGGTCTACTAATATTTGACAATCAACAGGTTCCTTTGGAAGGATTTAGTGCCCTACAAGGAATTTCAGGCGCACAGAAGTTTCAAATCCACAAGGCATACGGAAGCGTTAATCACCTACCATCTGCTCACACCTGGTAAAAATCTCGATCCTCCTTCCGGTTTCTAATGCCTTCGGTATATAACCAAAAGCATAAACTAATGATTCGAAATGTTTTGATTACGATGCAGTTTCAATCAGTTAGATCTACCCGAGTACCCGTCCAAGGAACATCTACAGGAGAGGCTATTGCTTGCGATCCATGAAGCCAGTGAAGGATTCGGCTTTGGTTAAAACACAGTTACCCAGAATTTTTCCGACTACTTTTTTCTTTTTTACTATTTTATGAACATATATCTTTGGTAATGAACTTTGTGAATGAGTAGTATTTTTCTACTTACCGTCTCTTCTCTTTCTCTTATGGTTCTTAAAATTTCTCACTTTCCTGTAAAGTTTACTCAATCGACGTCGTATCATTTCTAAAGAGTATGCTTTAGTAAACGTACTTCATCCCATAAATTGCAAATCAAATCTCACGTACAAAAATAAAAGTGGTCAATACCAGTTTACTTTAAACGACAATTAGGGCCGGTTTTGAGTTTTTGAAGACTTTTCGAAGACTGGGAAGCGAAGAAAAAAATGAGGCCACTTCAATGAACGATGAGTGTTGGTACACGGCCCCTTTTTAGTGACTGTCCCCATTTAAAATGGGCCCAGGTCCGGACAAAGTCCATAAATCGAAAGGAGTAGTTCGGTCCACCAGAGAGATGTCAGAAGCTGAACTGACGAAGCCGATAAAAGAAGGACTCCGAACTGATTGGCGAAAAAGGAGGACGGAGCTAATGGACGAAGTCAAACGAAAAGGAGTAAAAGGCGGAGAGATAAGGGAAAGTTAGTTGAGCGAAATAGTCTATATATAGAAGGGAAAGACGCATGGAATTATATACATAATTCTTGTATTCAAAAATCATTAATCCAAAAATTGCTCTTACCTGTGAGAAATTGAATTCATCTTAGATCTACTTTAATTACTTTTGGTCCCATTATTATAATTCATCATCAACAAATTGGTGCCCACCGTGGGGCCGAAGCGTAGATCAGAGAGAGTTCGAGCCAAAAGAAGGATGGAGCAATCACAAACCCTTGATCGGACGAATAACAATGATGAGGAAATATCCACATCGCAAATCCAACCACCGTTAAATTCTGAATTGTCTTCTAGGCCAGTAAATCAAAGCACCGCGTCTCAACGCGGACTAGCTCTAAACGAGTTAAAGCAACTGATGGCCGATTTCGTTGAACAAAATAATCAGCGGACCGCACAAATCTTAGCGAGGCTAGATTGCCAAGAGCGGCGTTTTAACGAGTTGCGAGCATCCATCTCACGCCCTAATCTAGGAAACCGAGCCCCAGAGAATATAGTTGTCCATATTAACCAAAACAACGAAAACAATAACGAAAACAATAACGAAAATAATAACAAAAACAATAACGAAAACGATAACCGAGCGAATGTGGGCGGAACACTACCTCCTTTAAACATTAATACGGAGAGTAACAATATGTTCGAAAGAGAAATACAGGAGATGCGCACGTTGATCGCAAATCAACGATCCGAGCATGCCCAGATGAGATCGCAGATCCATCGTGCAACAACCGCAGCACCAGATATCCAGCGTGTAACCGAGCTAACACGCCAAACACCGTTCACAAATCGAATAATGAGTACCGTGATAAGGGACATCGGGAAAATTAAAGTCCCGACGTTTGAAGGAAACGCAGATCCTGTTGCTCATTTAAAGATATTCCGCCTGGCGGCGATGAAAGCCCATTTTAACAACGAAGAGCGAGATATTGGTCTGTGTCGCCTATTCTCTGAGAATCTGGCTGGATCAGCACTCGATTGGTTCTCGTCATTAAAACCGAACACGATCGATAATTTTGAGCAGTTGGCTGAAGGGTTCCGTAAACACTTTTCGATGTTTATCCAAAAAAGAACCTCAACAGACAATTTGTTTGCAACGATACAACAGCAAAATGAACCACTACGTGATTACTTGAACCGTGTCAAGGAAGCGAGAGCTCTAAGCGTGAACATAACAGACGAAGTGGCTATCTGTGCTCTAAAAATGGGTTTATGGCCGAAGTCGAGTTTCGAAGCTCAAATGTTTCTGCGGCCATTTGATAGCTTAGATGATGCTCTTCACCGAGCTACTAATTTTATTGAATGGGAGGAAACGAGCAGACTGGAACTCGATAAGAAAGGAAAAAAAGAAGATAGCCACGAGGATCATCGGCGTAATAGCAAAAAACCATTCAGAGAAACTAGTGAGAGCCAAGGAAAACACGCGTACGCATTTGGAGGCTCGTACAAAAGGGATAAATGGGAGTATGACCCATCGAAATATTGTGATTATCACCAGGCTAAAGGCCACTCCATGGACGATTGTACAGTGGTCCAGCGCTTAAAAAGGAACAATCAGTGGAGAGATGGAATGCGAAAGCAGAGGTCTGAATTCAAAGACGACCAAGATCCAGTTAAAAGAAGACGAGGAAACAGTGACGAGCAGCGGGACGGCCAAGAAGTGGAAGAAGCCGAAAATCAGAAACAACAAGCAAAGCGAATTGACTTCATTATGGGCGGATCGTATCTCGTCTCGCATTCTATAAATTCAATCAAAGCTCATCAACGCAAAGTAGAAACAAACTCCCAGATCGGGACAAGTTCGATCCTTCAAGATGTTGTGATCACTTTCAGCGAGAGCGAGACCTCGCACCTCGATAAACCGCACGACGATGCGATTGTTGTCGCTCTAGAGGTTGCAGGATTCGAACTTTCACGAATAATGATTGATACCGGAAGCTCGGTGGATTTACTTTTCTATGATGCTTACAAACGGATGAATTTCGAAGATTCGGAAATGAACAAGGATTAAACTCCGCTGACTAGTTTTGATGGAACCACGAGTCTCTCACTGGGAACCATCATTCTGCCTATAGTCACCCATGGCGTACGCAAACTTGTGAAGTTCGTGGTCGTGGATAAACCAGCACCTTTTAATGCCATCCTCGGACGACCCTGGTTGTATAGTATGAAGGTTGTGGCTTCAACGTACCATCAGTGTGTAAAGTTCCCAATTAGCAACGAAATTGGAGTAATCAGAGCAAGCCAATCAGCGTCAAGGAGATGTTACAGAAAAGCGTTCGAAAAGCTGCGAGGTGAAATATTATAGCAGCTAGAGAAGAAAAGCGTCAATGCTACAGCCAAGCCAAGATTATCATCCTTAGAAAGCGTAGCAGTTGACGCGACTTTTCCAGACCGAAAAGTAAAAATCGGAACAGACCTTGAACCAGATATAAAAACCGAGCTAATAGCTTTCTTAAAAGAAAACAGAAAAACATTCGCATGGGAGCCATCCGACATGACAGGAATAGACATTAAAGTCACTTCGCATGAGCTAAAAGTCGATCAAAAATATAAACCGGTTAAGCAAAAACGGAGAAAGTTGGGCCCAGAAAAGGCGACCGCAGTGAAGGAAGAAGTGAATCAGTTGTTAAAAAACGGGTCGATCAAAGAAGTAAAATATCCTGATTGGCTGGCCAATCTAGTTGTAGTAAAAAAGAAGACTGGGAACTAGAGAATGTGCGTTGACTTCACGGACCCAAACGAGGCCTTCCCAAAGGATAGCTACCCCTTACCTCATATAGATCGAATTGTGGAAGCAACCGCGGGTCATAAATTAATGTCGTTCATGGACGCCTTCTCAGGGTATAATCAAATATTCATGCACCCTGATGACCAAGAAAAAACCTCCTTCATAACAGATCAAGGAATATATTGTTACAAAGTAATGCCTTTCGGATTAAAGAATGCGGGAGCATCTTATCAACGCTTAGTAAATAAAATGTTCGCCGAACAGATAGGGAAAACCATGGAAGTTTACATTGATGATATGCTCGTAAAAAGTATGGTCTCGAATGACCACGTCAAACAACTCCGAAGATGCTTCGAAACTTTAAATCAATATAATATGAAGCTTAACCCGTCAAAGTGTTCTTTCGGGGTTGCTTCGGGAGAATTTCTCGGATACCTCGTCACCGAAAGGGGTATAGAGGCAATTCCAAAACAAATAGATGCTCTTTTGGGCTTTACCGAACCAAAAATGCCAAAGGACGTTCAGCGTCTAACAGGGAGAATCGCGACATTAAACAGATTTATATCAAGATCATCCGATAAATGTCTCCCTTTCTACAAAACGCTAAAAGGGAAGCAGATAGGGGGAAATTACAGTTCGAATGGAACGAGCAATGTCAGAAGGCCCTCTGCAACCTGAAAAAATACCTCACCGAACCACCGATCTTGGCGAAGCCAATAGCCGGGGAACCTTTATATCTCTACATAGCGGTCTCAGATTCAGCTGTAAGCAGTGTGCTTGTCAAAGCCGACGGAAACGATCAGAAGCCAATTTACTACGTAAGCTCCATGCTCGTCGGAGCAGAAGTAAGATACCCGGTCGAAGAAAATTTAGCGTTAGCAGTAGTCACTTCGGCTAAAAAGCTTAGGCCTTATTTTCAGTCACATCCGATAGTAGTAATGACAATGCAGCCCCTTAGAACGATCCTACACAGCCCCAGCAAGTCGGGAAGATTAGTAAAGTGGGCTGTCGAGCTCAGTGAGTACGACATCGAATATCGAATCCGGACAAGCATAAAATCTCAGGTGCTTGCGGACTTTGTCGTTGAGCTAGCACAAAATAACGAAGTCGATGTGACTCTTGACAAGAGATGGGAGCTACAGGTTGACGGAGCATCATCGAAGCAGGGAGCAGGAATCGGCATACGATTAGTATCCCCGACCAACGAGATTATCGAGCAATCCTTTCGCCTTTGTTTTGATGCATCGAACAACGTTGCAGAGTATGAGGCATTAATTGCCGGTCTAAGGTTAGCTTTGAGCTTAGGGGTAAAAGATCTAACGGCCCACACAGACTCGCAACTCATCTCTAGTCAAATAAAAGGGGAATATGAAGCAAAAAATGGCCGGATAAACGCATATAAGGAGCTAGTGAGCGGAATAATCAAACACTTTGACGCTTTCGAACTCAACAAAATCACGAGAGGAGACAACACCGCGGCAGATGCCTTGCGGCCCTAGCTGCAACTTCCGATTCGGAAGCGAAAAGGGTAATTCCCTTTCGAACATATAAAAAGACCAAGCATTGACCAAAAAGATATAATGGCCATCGATTGCCCCTTAAGTAACAGAAACAGCGCGGCCAGCAGCGGAGAATTAATTTCCATCAAGGAAGATTGGCGCAACCCAATCCGACGCTACAAATTGGAGAGCTACCCTCAGAAAAGTGGGAAGCTCGAAAAGTGAAATTACAAAGTGCAAGATACGCGATAATAGATAATCAACTTTATAAGA
>OVBA01004440.1:0-23515 GCA_900406435.1 Lepidium aucheri | reverse complement strand
TGTCAACAAACCCTGGAGGTTGAGAGACGTAGACTTCTTCCAATAGTTTCCGTTGAAGAAAAGCATTGTTGATATCAAGTTGACGAAGAATCGAATTTTTCGCTACTACAATTTGAAGTACCATTCGTATAGTGGTTGATTTCACCACTGGGCTAAAGGTTTCGAAATAATCACGACCATACTCTTGATTGAATCCCCTCGACACTAAGCGTGCTTTGTGTCGATCAATTTCACCATCGGGTTTGTATTTAAGCGTGAATATCCACTTTGTAGAAATAACATTGCAATCCGGTGGGCGAGGAACCAAGCTGAAAGTGTGATTGTTGATAACTGCATTAACCTCATCAGTCATGGCCTTGTGCTAGTGTTCATTATTCAACGCTTCTGTCACATTCCTGGGTTCGAAAGCTGTTGGAGATCCTGCAACCGCAAGTAAATTCAACTTACTTGTGGGTTTTGTGATATGATTCTTTGATCTGGTATGCATTGGGTGAACATTCGTGATTCCTGTGGAGGTCTGTTCAACACTTTATTGTTCGTTTGTTGCAGAGATTGGCTGGAAAGGTGATTCTGTATCTGCCTCATTATGGATGTCTCTATTGGAAGATGGGCCTGATTCTGTTGTTTGGCCAGTCGAGCTTGTGTGTGGGCTGGTGTGAATAATGGGTGAGTCCTGGCCACTTGTTGTTAATGGGCCATTGTCCATTACTTGTTGAGGCTATCCTGACGACGGTGTAGGTGAAGACGTTGAGCTCGGTGATCCGTGTTCCTGCGGAGCGACAACAAGCGGACGAGTGGTGGCAACAAGGATGCAGGTGGGTGAGGTTTCAGTGGGGTTGGTTGGAGTTTCACGGGAAGGTGACGGTTGCTTGATGCTATCATTGAATGGAAAATCTGTTTCGATGAACTGAACATGTCTGGATGTATAGACGCGTTGAGTGATTGGATCCAAGCATAAGTAGGCACTTTGAGTGATGGAGTACCCAACAAAGACACAGCGTGCAGATCTTGGTTTGAGCTTATGTTTTTTGTAAGGTCGAAGCCATGGGAAGCAAGCACAACCAAAAATTATGAGCTTCAAGTAGTTGGGTTCTTTGTTAAAGAGCTTTAGGTACGGCGATTGATTGTTGAGAAGTGGTGTAGGCATCCGATTGATCAGGTATGTGGCTGTTGCGAGTGCATAAGGCCAGTATTGCGGTGGTACAGAGGCCTGCGTGAGGAGTGTCATAGCTGTTTCGACCAAGTGTTGATGCTTCCGTTCTGCGACGCTGTTGTGTTCGGGAGTATGCGGTGGAGAGGTGAGATGAGTGATGCTGTTGGAAGCAAGATAGTCTTTTAATACCATGAATTCGCCACCATTATCGGAGAAGAAAGTCTGAATGTTTGTGTGAAAATGGTTCTCGACAAGTGGTTTAAAAGCTTTGAATGTGGATTGAACATCGGATTTTCGTTTAAGTGGGTAAAGCCATGTGTATCGAGTATAGTGATCAATGTAAAGAACATAGTATTTGTATGAGTCATACGAAAGAACTGGAGATGTCCACACATCAGTATATAAGAGTTGTAAAGGTTTTGTGGAGGTTAAAGTGTTTGTTGAGAAAGGTAACTTATGACTTTTATTCAAGTAGCAATCGGAACAAGATAATTGGTTTTGAGACTGAATCGAAATGGGTAGAGAGAATTGAGAAACAACAGATTTGAGAATAGGAAGAGATCGGTGTCCAAGTCTTGAGTGCCAGTGAGAGAGAGTGGTTTTGGGTGATGGAGTTGTGTAATAGGTTGCAATGGATGAAGATGAGGTTGGCCACTCGTATAGCCCGTTTTCAGCTCTGCCTTGGAACAGTGGGATCCTCGTGCTCAACTCCTTCACCTGAAACGATGAAAGGAAAAAGTGAACAGAAACTTGATTAGCATTACACAATTTATGAACCGAGATTAAGTTCTTGTGTATGTGTGGAACATGTAGAATATCTTTCAAGTGCAAAGAACGAGACTGAGTAGAAAGATAAGAAGAACCCGTGTTTGCAATTGGTAGAGTTGAGCCATTTGCAACTGTCACATTCTCTCCACCAGTGTATGGTTGATGTAGGGCGAGGTTACTCAGATCTGTTGTTAGGTGGTGTGTGGCTCCACTGTCAACAACCCAATTATTAGGATTGTATAGTGTAGTAGCTGCAACATTCGCTTGTGGTTGCCTTGCAGTTGGAGGTTGGGACATTTGTTGTGCAGTGAACTGTTGTAGTTGAGAACACCTTCTTGCACTATGACCAAAAATCCCGCAGATCTGACATTTCCCCTGATACCCACGCGTGTTTCATTGATCTTGACGGCCTGGTTGTTGTTGTTGATGTGATTGCTATTGCCACGGTGAAGAATTGGGATTGTTGTTGCGATTGCTACCACGAGAATTCTGAGTACCATTATTGCGAGTCTGATTAACATTTGAAGGGCCTCGATATGTGACCGCATGAGCTGAAGCAGGAACATTATCGCTGGCAGCAACTGATTGAAGTTTGAGTTCATGGTTGATAAGTTTCTCGTGGACTTCGGTGAGCGATGGAGAGATGTCGCGACCTTCTATCTGATCGATTACCGTCTTGTATTCTTCTGGCAATCCATCGAGGAGATGTTCAATCTTATCTTCATGATCTAGAGGCTTGCCAAGCAAGGCTAATTCATCAAAACGAGTTGTTAAACCTTGAAAATATTCCGCTATTGATCGGCTGCCTTTGTTCCAATTTTTGATTTGTTGTCGTAGCTGTTTCAAATGCCCACGACTTGGACGAGCGTATGTTTCCGTGAGTGTGTTCCTGATCTCTGTTGAAGTGGTTGCAGTGGCGAGAAGAGGTTGAAGGGAATTGGTAATGGCTCCTAAAAGAGCACTATATATAAGACGATCCTGGCGTTTCCAGATGGAATATGCAGGATTTGGAGTGACTTCGGTTGGAGTGGTAAGCGTTGGAGAAGGGATCTGTACAGATCCATCAATATAACCAGCCAAATCATAGCCATCGAGTAAGGCATGTACTTGACGAGACCACATAAGAAAATTAGATGCAGTGAGCTTTGTCACATTTGTCATGTTTGGGTTGAAAAGTGTGTATGTGTCTGAGACCATAACCGTCTCTGTGGGAGAGGTAATGGAAGGAGAAGCCATGGAGGAAATGGGTAAACAAAAAAGATGGTTTTTTTAGAGTGATTATAGATCGGTAAGCTCTGATACCATGTAATAGAAGAGGCTTGCTTATCTTATTATCATCGAGTACAAAGTATATATACACACAATTCTTAACCCTACTATAGTATAATACATTTACAATCTAATCCTTTCCTTATATATCTTATACTTTGTTCACTAAAGTTATCTCTCCTTTTTCCACAATCCCATTCTCTCGTGAATGATGTAGGAAAACACTGTACAAGTTTCAACTCATTTCAGCAATTAACACCAAATCAAAAACTTGAAACAAAGGCTTTGGAACTTACAAGTTGACTTGACCTGAACACATAAGGTTTAAGGTCTAATATCAGAATTCTCATAAAGATAATGTTAAAGATAAGCTTAAAGCGTAGTTCGAAGAGCAAACAACCTAAAAGATATGATTAGTTAGTTATTTAGGAATTATCTAAATATTCTATCGTTTTTTTGTTAAGATTAGAATAATATATTTAAATGGAGATGTTAAGTTGTGATCTCGTATTATGAGAAATCATTAAGTTTAATTGTCTTGGTTTTAAGGTATTTTTCAAGGCAATAGAAAAACAATTCTTATTTGATATTCTTGCAAAACATTAGATTTGGTACCTAAAGTAAACATGACATCCAAACTGTTCGTTATTCATGATCCATTAAACTTAGCTAATTGTAAATTATATATACACTATGAATTAATGGAGAGTGTGGAAATCATGATTTTGTTTTTGTTAATGGGTATTATTCAATTTTAAATGCTTCCATGTTACACCTGGGTGAACCGCCAACTTTAATTTTCTTGTGACCATTTGCGAAAATTAAAACTTTTGCACATAGCTCGCTGGAGGTATCCATTCATGGTGTTTATATAATTAATCCTTTTAATTTTAATCATTTCTACAAGTTTTACACCAACTCTTTCCCACTTGAAACATTGAACCAAAGATCAAAAAGCTATGATGAATGCATATATATTATAAACGTAGACTTTACAAAAATAAATAAGATTCTTGTTTGATTAACAAAAAAAAAAATTCTTCTTCAACATATTTAAAAAAATATATGCGAATAAACATAGTTATTTATGATTCAATAATATATAAAAAATAAATTGATCATTGTATAAATAAACTAATCATGTTCCGTGCACGTTTTGTTCACTATTAATGATAATGAAGCAACAGTGTTTTTTAAAAACAAATTCTTTTTTTGGTGGTGAATAAGCTTGTGCCGAATTCATATACTATGAAATTCAAGATGTCGTTGCTCTATTGTTCCAACGATAACAACATTCTGCCAGGTCTTACTCTTTTAGATTTACTATTCCAGGATATGAATGATTTTGGTGTTGATATTAGGATGCATAATGGTGACAAGTCATATGTTCAAGTCATTGACAAAAAAACATACCTTAAAAAAACGTAGAAACTATTCTTTTAGAGTAAAAAATGGAGAAAAATGAATTTTATAGAAAAGTGACAACAAAGAACCTCCAATTTTTCGGAAACTAAGAGGCAGTTGATGCAAACTAAGGAACAAGTTGATTATTTTATGATTGAATGTTTGCAGTTTCAAGCCAAGTAATTGAACTCAAAGCTGCATATAATACATAATGTGAGAATAATATATGCATAGAAGCACAAAATATAAAAAGTTAATTTCAATACATTTGCAAATTTAATTTCAAAATCGTCAATCTAATTTCATTTGTAACAAAAGTTACGTTTGATTAGCTTTTTTCTATAAAGCATGTATCTAATAAATCTCATTATTCCTCTCTGAACTTTGCCTCAACCAAGCTTGGCTATATACTTGAATTTTGAAAATGTAAAGCCAAAAATAACTTATTTTGTAATTTAGTATCATGTCTTATAACAACAACCTGGAAACTTTGCATGAAAACGATATTTATCAAAACAATTAAATCTAACTAATTTAGGACACATCCGATTAGACAAAGCCACATGGAAATTACATACACTCTGGATGAGAAATTGATGGACTCTATTACAAAATCTCGTTCGATTTATATATTAAAAACAAAAACTAG
This sequence comes from Lepidium aucheri, assembly GCA_900406435.1. Lineage (NCBI taxonomy): Eukaryota > Viridiplantae > Streptophyta > Magnoliopsida > Brassicales > Brassicaceae > Lepidium > Lepidium aucheri. The sequence continues at coordinate 18,272 of OVBA01004440.1, read as the reverse complement.
ATTAAATTCAAAATTAATAGTATGTCTAGAATGAATTATTTAAGCTTTTGCATTGTATTTGAATTAATATGCTACCCAACTTTTCCATCATTTTCTTGTCGTACTTGTTTAAAAATAGTAAATATAACATAGTTGACAATACATTGATAAGAATAGAATAAACTCAAAAATAGTAATGTTTTTTTCATTAATAATTGTACATTTAGTGTTCACATTTTTCCACATTTTTTCTTTAAATGTCAATTTTTGTGAATTATAATTTCTGCACATTTACAAAAAAAATTTACATACTCTCTATGTTTCATGTTGTACATGAAAGAACATAAAAAGTGCAATGACTGAATAAGAACACCTCCATCCATTAAGATATCTAAATAAGTATCTAACTAATATAAAAATAATATTTAATTAAAAGATTCGACACAATTAAATTTTTAGTTTTTTAATAAAAATTGGACCAATTAGAAACCAACAACTATACAAATGAGTTTTTTATGGTTTGTTTAAAAAGTTCTTAGATGAGAAACTTATCTTATTCTTTCTCATAGTTTCTTAATTTTTTTATTTTTTAAATTGCTAAGAAACCTCTTAAGAAACTCCAGTGGAGATGGTCTAACGCAGTTAACCACTGACCATGATGATCTTTCCTATTTTTTTTCGTTTTTAGTCTTTTTTTTTAATTTTTTTCATAAAATAAGAGTACTCACTCAAGTATCATCAAACTTTATTCTATTAATAAATAAACATCTACTTCAAATCAAAATAATTCAATATGTGAAATAACTTGGGTGTTTAAAATGATGTCTTTTAAGCGTTTAGATTTCGGTTTTATCAATTCAATTATCAAGTTCAACCAAATGTGAAATGACGTTTTTAGCCTTTTTTGTAGTGAGTAATTATAGCTAGCTGGAGGGATTCATTCATGTTGTGTGTCTATGCTTCTAGCATGAACAAGAGTGAACTTTGAGATGAGGTGTATGACTTATGAAGCCTTAAATTTTCCCTTTTGTTAGTAATAGATAATCCTACGTTCATTCAACGGTCATTCCGACGTTATCAAAAGTCCTACTCAAAACTAAAAAAACTTTTTTTCTCTTTAAATATATTTTCTAATAATAAAAACAACTTTTATTTGTTAGTTTTAGAAAGAAAAAAAATTTCTACAAAGTGAGAAGATAAAATTGTGTAATCAAAAGGTATAGTTAATTTCTCAAACTTCAAAAAACAATAATATAAAACATCACTAAACTCTAAAATTTTTGAATTCTAATTACTAAAAAGTTCTATAAACTCTAACAAATTTGACCTTTAATTACTACAAAACTCTATCGGTTCTAATAGATTTGGATCCTATTGAAAAATTCTATAAACTTTAAAGAATTTTGGTCTCTAATATACACATGCTCCTAAACAATGACTTATATGGCTTATGCCGCGGTTCGGTCTTGCGTTCATCCTAGTTTTAGGATTATGTTCTTATGCTTCACGTTAGGGCATAGCTTCATATTCTAACCAGACTTCTAAACTGAATTTAGGCTCCAAGAGATTTTCATTTGCTGTCAATTACAATTGGATTTAAACATAGAATTAACACTAAATTGGAGACTGATCGTCTCAAATAAAGTCCCATCAACCAAAATCATGCCAAAAAGAAACGAACCAAAACTCATAAAACAACCTTGTCCATTTGGTAATTTATTTTTGTATAGAACAACCATCACTCTAATTTTTTTCTATCCTTAAAGTTGGAATCTTCATTATCAAAAGCAGAGTCACATATCAGAAAAATGTTACTCTAATTTTCTCTCTACCTTCAAGTTGGAATCTTTATAAATAACTCACTTTGTTCGTTAGTAAATTAATCTTATAGATCATCGAGTTTTTTAAGTAATACCTAGCAAAGTATTTTATTCACAATTTTTTTTCTAAAAACTCATTCATTATTTTGAGTGAAAAACTTCGTAACTTTGTTTTGAATGAGTTAATGCTATTCTAAAATCAAAACAAATTAGAAACTTAAAAGAAGAAGGAAATGATCTCCACTGAATACTTTGCTCCCTCATTTCAGAAGTTTCTGGTTCATTTTCTGATCTTCATTTCCGCTTTAGCTTTAATTAAGGTTCAAGATCTTGCTGACTCCTACTATCTTTTCCCCTGTTTTTCCAACATCACGTTATTAAAAACCCTAGAACCAAAAGCATACACATAGACACAGAGAAGAAACTAGTGTTCATTGGATACCTAGTGCATCAATTTCCAGCAGCGAAGCTTCTAGATTCTTTTCCTTTATCTCGAGCTCTGACCGGAACCGTCTTACATCAGCTAAAGTATCCACAATATTCTGTTTCACTTTCTTCACATGATCAAAGATTGAGCAAGGTTGAACCAGTTGCTTGTGCTGCAAGGTTTCGGGATCAGCACTTGATTTGTTTGATCCCCTAGTGCGGCTAGATGGTCCTGCTTCAGCAGAAACTCGAGCTATCTTTCGGACCCGGTTCTCTGATTTTTCTTCAGCCTGTAATGCTTGAACCATCACTCGGGGATTCCTCTCTGGAGTCTTATAACCATCTAATGATGCTTGCTTCACCTAAAGACATTTCGTTTTAAGTTTTAACACAGCAGCAACAGCTAAGAACTTGGAATGTAACTGATTTGGTGTTAACCTTGGAGCAGATCCTGAGAACAGGAGATGTTCCTCCTCGAATAAACTCCACTGTGATGGAATCACCAACTTTTTTCATGCCATTGGCAATAAAGTACTCTTTAACACCTCTAATGTAAAACTGTCCTCGTGCCTTGATCTTTACTAGATGCGACTTCCACTCTACACCATCTTTGTTCACTAGAGTTATCTCTCCTTCTTCCACAATCCCGTTCTCTCTCGTGAATGATGTAGGAAAACGCTGTACAAGTTTCAACTCATTTCAGAAATTAACACCAAATCAAAAACTTGAAACAAAGGCTTTGGAACTTACAAGTTGACTTGACCTGAACACATAAGGTTTAAGGTCTAGTGTTAGAATTCTCTTCTGATTCATTGCAGCAGTGTCTAAACTAGCATCACTGCCTTTACTATCAGAAACAATCTGGTGTTTGTTTGCTTTGGAAGTGTTTCCTTCGGTAATGGAACACAACTTTAGGACAGGTTTTGTTCCACTGTGGAAAAGTATAAATCTACAGTAAGATCCAACTGTGATTCCATTGTTATGGCAGAAACTTCTCCAACCTCCTCGTATAAAAACCTGACCAGATAGTTTGCTGTGTCTAAGAAGCAGAGTCCAAGATTTTCCATGTTCATTCATTAGATCAATCTCACACTGTTTGTTGTCCAGACCATTTGACCTCGCAAATTTGTTTAAAACATACTGCAAAATCGAAACTTAATATAAAGGAATGGAATCAGAATTGTATTAAAGAGTCAAGTGAAGATAGTAACCATAGTATCTCTATCTAGGCTTGAAGGTGTGGCGTGTACAACAAGGTAAGATTTATCACACGATGTTTCTGTTCTTGCTCTCTTCTTCGACGACATTTTCTTTGTATGTAAACTCTCTTCCGATGTCCAATTTTCATTATCTGCAATATTAGCATTGTCTTCTACATCTTCAACAACAATATTGTGTTCATCATAGTAATCATCGTTTTCATCATCATCATCATCAAAGATATTGCGCTCATCATCATCACTTTCAGCGTCAGAGGTAGAAGAGAGGGAGTGTATATGAGAGAAACTGCGCCCCATGGGTCTGACGTTGAAGACCATGTCTCCATCGTGCCTGAAACTCAAAACGTCATCGTTTCGAACAGAGTGATAAACAGAGAAATCTTTCCATCCATCACCGAATCTCCCATTATCCAATTCCACTTCCCAGGTTCTGTCTGAAGCGTCTGAAGTCAGTATCAGTTTCGTTAACTGAGTTTCACTCTTTAAGTGTTTCGAAATAAACCAATCAGGAATCATCTGCATGCAACAACAAAGACTAAATCAGTTGATACAATGTAACAGTGAAGGGTAGAGAGACTGATAGAGAGTGAGAGAAGATACAGGATTGGAGGTTAATTCAGACAAATCTGCAACGAAAGCAGCTCTGTTGGTTGAGGGAGAAACCCCTGGATCCGCCATAGATGAACAACTCAAGGAATTTATTTTTCTGAAATTTGTTTATTCGAATTCTCCTTCGTTGGAGTTATGATAGTGCAATGCGCATTAATTAAATAAATTAATGACAAATATATTCTAGGAAACGCCAGTTTCTTTTACGGAACCAATGAAACAGCATCGTTTTAGGGTTTTTTTGGCTGATTTGATTGGTGCTTTAGCTATAGGACTGAAACTAGGTCAGAGGAAAAACGTCAATCTCACATAATTTCTTTATTTGACCAGCTTGGTAAAACGTAACAACTTCCTATTCTTTGGTGATAAAAGGAACAATTATATTTGCATGTAGAGTAATAGAGTCTCGTTAAATCAGGTGGATTACGAAAAGACACGTAAGATCTTTTCTTCTTTTGTTATTTTTACTAGGGTCTGACTTTGCAGCTTCCTTTTTTCTTAACAATGGCGAATCCAGTTCTTCATTCTCCAAAAAACCCACATTTCTTTCAGCCCCTCCTTCCTGGCTTCGAGAACTTCATTGTACTCTGTCTCCGTCTCTCTATTGTATGACTACAAATATAGCTTAATGTGTGAGATGATTTTGTTTTAAAGCTCTTTTGCATTTTGTTGCAGAAAATTCCTGTGAAGTTTTTCTCAGTACACATAGAAGGAAGATACAAAGGACAGACTGTGGAGCTACGATCCGACGTATCTAAGAAAAGTTGGAAAGTCAATATCGAAGGTCGGAGACTAACCATCGGCTGGAAGGAGTTTGCCCAAGCACATGATTTTAGGATAGGAGATGTTATCATTTTCAGACATCATGGAGCTTTGGTGTTCCACGTTACTGGTTTTGGATCTAGTTGCTGTGAGATTCTATATCCACTGTCTTGCAACAACGAGGACTCTGAGTCTGATCTTGATAATGATCAGGAAAGCATGGATACATCTGTGTGTAAAGGTGAGTTTTGATTTTTTGATTTATCAACAACATCTGCAAGGTATAACTTATCAACTTTTATGAATACAGAAAAGGTTCCTAAAGCAGAAGCAGACGCAGAAGCTAAGTCTGATTCAGCATACCAGACTTGTTTCTTTGCACACGTAACGAAGTCGAACTTACATTGCGATACACTGGTTGGTACTTTTAGATCTACCGTTGTTTCCTTTTGTTGAGAGCCATAAGAATTCTTACTTATGTTATTATCTTTAATATCGAAGTTTCTACCTAGAAAGCTTGTTCAGTTCGATTGTCTGAGTAAAGGAACCAACAAGATTGTTCTTGTGAATGAAAGAGCAAGGACATGGACGCTTCGTGTCATGTTTAGGGAATCAAGTAAATCGTTTTACATGAGGGATGGTTGGAGAAGTTTCTGCAATGAGAATGGGCTAAAACCTGGAGATTTTGTTAGGTTTAAACTAGAGAGCAACAACAATAAAACGCCTATTTTACGTTTCTGCTCTGCAAAATCAGTGGATGTTTTCACAGAAGATAGAAGCAAAGGGAAGAGACAAAATGTTGGTGAGAATCTTCAAAGTATATCATCATCATCTTCACTACATGAAAACCGATTTTTGACACTAACTGTCACACCAAACAGTCTCAAAAAATGTTCACTTGTAAGTTAAAACAACCCTCTTGGAAGAGATTTATGCTCTTGGTTTTGGTTATCAATGCTTTATGTATGTAGTGCACAAAGTGTATAAGATTATTGTCTTCTTATTATGCAGAATATTCCCAGGAAATTCATTAGGGCTAATGGAATGGGAAATGCAGGAGGGAACAAGATAATGCTGTTGGACAAGCATGGAGCAGAGTGGCCAGTGAATCTAGTGATGGAAAAGGCAAATAAAAGGATTCGTTTGGGTTCAGGGGTGAAAATTTTCATGGAAGCTAATGGCATTAAAGTATACGAATCGTTTGTGTTGGAGTTGGTTTGGGAAGAGAAAACAACTCTTCCAATGTTCAAGTTATGCTCCAAGACAAACACTTGACTCTAGTTTGCACCTAAGTTATCAGTAAGCATGATCTGTTGTAGTGAACTTATAAGTTAAAACCTATGCAGTATGGATCCAAATATCTAAGGTGAGTTAATTGTGTTTGTTTTAAAGGTCAAAAACAGATCTTCTCGACTTTAAGGGTCTTGAAATCAAGTAAGAACCTATATAAGTTCTATGTATTATCAGCCTTTAGTACCCATAAAATGTAAACGCTGTTACATAATCTGGGAAGATAGAATTTAAGGTGCTTTCTGCAGAACTATGTAGTAAGTTTCTACATATTAATTCGGGAAAAATGCCATAAAAAGCATTGATTTGCAAAAACTGACCAAAAAAATCATCAATTTTCAAAATGTCATTTTAAGCATGAACGTGTTGTTGACGAAGACACTTAAAACCCATCGTTAAGTGGATATTTACGGAGTTAATAGTCCGTTAAGTGGATCGTTAAATAAAAATGGTGCGTTTTGAAATTTGTGTAGTGAACCCCTCATTGAACCTTCAATGGGGTGGTCTAATAGTTTCACGACTGCTGTGTCTGGTGTCAATAGCCTCACACCAATGAGTTCTCAACTAAATCTTTTTCTTTGTATCATTAGACTTGTACCAATTGATCTTTGTCATTTCTAGTTATTAAATATGCAAAAAATGAAGCAGAGTTCAAATTAAAATAATACAGTAGTTGTGACAAAAAAATAAAATAATCATTCAGTCTGGACATATGGGCTAAAGAAAAGCTGACTCCTATTGAAGAGAGAAGTAGCTAGAGCTCTCAGAAGTCATGTCATGTAACTAAAAGAATAGAGGAAAGAGTATAGTTTGATCATTAACTTACTTTTAAACTTAAGACTTGAGTGATTATTCCTTTGCTTTGTGGAAGAAGCTTGTTTTCCTTTACTTCAACAATGACGGATCCAATTCTTCAGTCTCCGGAGAACCCACATTTCTTTCAGGCTCTTCTCACCGGCTCCCACTCGCACCTCGTATGTAGTCTCGCTTTCGTCTTCTCTGTCTGTTTGTCTGTATAATGTCTTGTTACTCTTATTTCGTTGGTGTGTCCCTTTGTTGCAGAACATTCCAGAGAAGTTTTTCTCATTATACGGAAAACATATAGAAGGAAAGACTGTGGAGCTAAGATCTGACATGTCTGAGAGAACTTGGAAAGTTAAGACGGAAGGTCGGAGACTCACCGTCGGCTGGAAAGAGTTTGCAGCTGCTCATGATTTCCTAACCAATGATATCATCTTTTTCCGATATGAAGGAGATTTGATGTTCCATGTCCACGGTTTTGGACTCAGTTGCTGTGAGCTTCAATATGCACAAGACAACATGAGTAAGTTGTGTTTTGTTTTCTTCTCACGAAGTTTCTATTTTACCTTTGTAGATCACAATATTCATAACGTTTAACTCATTGAGCAGGCCGGCCCAAATGTTTTTTACATCTAACAAAATTTTTTTTTATAAGATGAAACAAGATTTCATTTACGGTTTTGTCAGCCATGTGGAAAGGGAGGGCCTTGAGAATGGATAACATCTTCATTTAAGAAACGAAATTAAAGGTGTAAACAAATATTTTTTACACCCTAAAAAAAATTTATAAAATAAAACAAGATTTTGAGGGCTTCGAACTAATTCTCTCAAAGTAAAACAGTAATATGCTACTATTACCCTACAATAAAACTTTAAAAATGATATTCCTAAAAATATTTATATATTTTGGCACCTAAAACTCATTTTGATTCAGAAAACATGTTGATGGAGCAGAATCTGAAAAAAAAAAGAGTTTTCATCAGACAAATCTTGTTTCGAAGCACAAATCATAAAGTCGAACCTAAAAGAGGACAAACGAGTTAGTACTTGGGATCCAACTAATGATTTCAGTTTCCAACTTTTTAAGCCACGAAAGTCGTTAATCATGTATTCTTGTGTTTTAACATTGCAGCTTCTTTCGACGAAGTGGTTGATGTGGATGGCCTAAAATGCCATAAATAGCTTCTTTTAATATATATATATATATCCTTCAGGACTACAAGCCATCTACATGTATTACTATTGTAAGCTAAAAACTATGTTGATCTTCAAATTGAACATTCCACATCACTCAGCCTCGATCGTCTCAGTGTCAATATCTCTCATTGGAGGTTCATATTTTGTACAATCAATGGACTTGAAGTTGTAGGGTCCGAACAAGAATCGGAAGCCTGATGTTTTACCTCTGGATCTGTGTTCCCCTTTTCCGCATCCTTTTGATGATTTGTTGCAAACTCATCCATTGAAGGACTTGAGTCAGAAGCCAATGCACCAACATTTTCTACCTCATTACAACATTCAGAGGTTATTACAATGATGAAGAAGATAATGATGATGGCGATAATGATTTTTGTTTGCATTCAGCGTCTTCGACGGTCATATGGCTGCTGTTTTGCTGTCAATAGCTTCTAAACTCTTATCTAACTCTTTGTGGCATAATTTTGTGTTCAATGTGTCTATTATCTTTCTATCTTGAACTTCTGACTTAAGACATGATGATGTTGACTTAGCATGAAGCATGCATGACATCAGAGCAGCATAAGAAACACAAGTTCAAAAACCTTACCCTATAAACATTTTCATCTAATGCAATCAATTTACTCAACCTGAAATGGTTAAACAAACAACCTCAATCTTGGGTTATATATTATACCTACATGAGAGCTCAACAACAAAACTACGAACAGAAAAATGCTTACAAGTTGTAAAGGAGAATATAAGCTCTTTGAGAATGAACATTCTATATGTAAGCATATTCAATTTGGATTAGAAAATCGTTCAAGTGTTACCTATTCATTATATATTCAAACTGGTATATCAACAAGAAAAGCAAAACATAAATGATTGTTACCTCAAAATCATTTATCTATACCAATTTCCACAAATATCCTTATGTAACATATGTAATGGCGGAAGAATGATGCATTCAGCATATCTAAATGGACAATCACTGCATAGAGTACATCTAATCCTTCTCCACTTTCGCTAACATATGATTCTTGTTTGATTAACAAAAAATAATAATAAGATTCTTCTTCAAACATATTTAGAGAAAAAATATATGCAAATAAACATAGTTATTTATAACCCAATTATATATAAAGAAATAAACTGATCATTGTATAAATAAATTGATCATGTTCTGTGCGCAGTTTGTTCACTATCGATGATGATAAGACAACTGTGTTCTTTGAAACAAATCCTTTTTCAGTTGTGAAAAAAGCTAGTGCCAAATTCATCTACTATGAAGTTCAAGATGTTGTTACTCTCTTGTTTCTTTTTTTTTTTGTTTATAAAAAGATGGTGAAAAGTTTATTTGGTTTTGTGCATCACAATATTCATAACGTTTTAACCCAATTTGATTCAGAAAACTTGTCCATGGAGCAGAATCTGGTAAAAAAAAGTAGAGTTTTCATCAGACAATTCTTGTTTCATTGCAAATCACAACCTAAAAGCGGACAAACGGGTTAGTACTTCAGATCTAACTAATGATTCCATCTTTTTAAAGTTGTTACTCATGTTACTTATGTACTAACTGTGCAACTTCTTATGCGGAAGCTTATTAGGTCCGATGGTCTAACGAAAGGAAGCAACGAGATGATTCTAACAGATGAAGGAGGAAGAACATGGACGCTTAATCTCATTTTTATGGCATCCTATAACATGTTTTACATGAGTGTCGGATGGAGAAGTTTATGCCTTGAGAATGGACATAAAATTGGAGATTCCATTATGTTTAGGCTAGATGGCAACAACAAGAGAGCACATGTTCTCCGTTTTTCACCTGCAAAAGCAAAGCGTTTTTCTGAAACCAAATCATCATCACAAACAACCGATTTGTTAAACTAAACGTCACAACAGCCACTTTTAAATATCCTTGTACGTTAAAACAACTCTTTTAGTTTTAGTTTTGATCTTTAAAGGGCATTGTGAAATGCATATAGTAAGCTTCTTGTTTCCTTTTTGTGAACAGAATCTTCTGCAAAGCTTCACTAGAGGTAACAAATTGGCAAATGCAGCAGTGAATAAGATAATTTTGCTGTATAGACACAAAGTAATATGGCCAGTAAATCTAAGGATATACAAGAAAAATGGAAACATGTATTTGAGTGAAGGTATCAATGATTTCTTCAGTGTTGTTGGTCTTAAAAGGGGGCGAATCTTTTATCATGGAGTTGATTTGGGAAGACAGAACAACTCTTCCTATGCTTAAGTTCTGCTCCAAGATCTATATCCGGCTATAATTTGCATCCAAATTGTCCCAAGCATGACCTGTTTCAGTGTACTTATAACTATGTGATATGAATCTCATGTTATGAACTACTTAGTTACGAATCAGTGTGTCGATTTATCTACTTAAAGGTGATTCTGTGATATGAATGGCAGACAATTTGAGAACTCACCAGTAAGATTATTCTAAATTCTATACATATAATCACTCTTATGTAACACAAGTCATTGTAGAATGGCATCTGTAATACTATATTGTAAGCTAAAAACTATATTGATCTTCAAATGTCTTAATATTCCACATCACTCAGCTTCGATCATCTCGGTGTCTATCTCTCACTGGAAGTTCGGATTTTGTACAAACCAATGGAGTTGTAGGGTCCGAACAAGAATCTAAAACCTAATGTTTTACAGGTGGATCTTTGTTCCCCATTTTTGCATCCTTTTGATGATCTGTTGCAGAGTTATCCATTGCAAGACTTGAGTCAGAATCCATTGTACCAAACATTTCGACTTCACTGCAACATTCAGAGGTCACTATGGAAGATAATGAAGAGGATGATGACGACAATGATTCTTGTTCACATCCAGTGTCTTTGATGGTCACATAGCTGCTGCTTCTGCTGTCAACAGTTCCTATCACTGAACTCTGAATTAAGTCTTCTTGACATAATTTTGTGTTCAATGTATCTGTTTTCTTTTCGTCTTGAACTTCTGACCTAAAACATGATGATGTCGACCTAGCATGAAGCCTGCATGACATCAAAACAGCATAAGAAACTCACACGCTCAAAAACCTCAGTCCGTTAATAAGCAGCCTCAATCTTGAGTTATACATCATACCTACATGAGAGCTCAACAACAAAACGAACAATGGAGAGATGCTTACCTGCTGTAAAGGAGCATATAGGCTCTTTGAGAAAGGACATCTTCTAGTTCCACACTTTCTATCTGTAAGCATATCCAAATATCCTTCAAATGTTATAAATTCATCATATTTTCAAACGGTATATCAACAAGAAGAGCAAAACATAAATGATTGTTACCTCGGAATCATCTATTCTATACCAGTTTCCACAAAAATCCTTGATGTAGCATATATAATGGCCGAAAAATGACGCATTCAGCATATCTAAATGGACAATCACTGCATAGAGTTTATATACATCTGATCCTTCTCCATCTTCGCTAACATAAGGGGTAAGATCTAACGTCTCCGGAAACCTTATTCTTTTGTTCAGTTTTCCAAATCTTCCTCCCTGTACATAATTTCGCAGATGTATTATTGACAACTAAACCCAAAGTAAGCTACCAAGAGGGTGGGAATGCAACAAATACCTGATATCTTTTTAAGGCAATCGTAAGAATATTAGGAGCACGCCGAATTGTAAGACGCTTACATGCCTCTACATATTCACTACACCTGTATAAGAAAATTCATTATTTGTTTTAAAAAACAAAGTCAAATTTATAAACTACTTAACTAACACTAAGGCTTTTTGGATTTGATTACACACCTATCACACTTGTACATGTTATCTCCCTGAAGCCACTCTTCGGCTGTAAACTGATCAAGACATTCCTCCAAAGACTCGGCATCCCCATGAATCTCAACACTTAAGTCCATCATATTTTCATATTGATCTGAAACTTGATTGCAAACAGTACACTGAACCTGGAATGTTGAAAATGCAGTAAACAAGAGAGAGGAACATTAGACATTAAGGTAAGTTACCACAGGAAAATCATGATCTTTTTTATCAACTCAAAACAATCCTCAATGGAGACAGCCAGCTAAGACTAAAGAAGTAGCATATTCAAAAGTATTATGACAATTCACAAGTGTAGATAAAAATTAGATATTCAGATCAAGAAATATCACCTGTGATTGGAGGAGGCCGCCAAATATATACTGAATAAGTGTTGTTTCTTGAGAATGAGGAGGCACCATTTTTTCTCCACCAAATTCGTCAAGGCAAACAGACTGCATCATATCAATTGCATACCTACATCATATGTGAATTGTAAATCCATCAATTGGGTGATTCACAGGCTACAACACTAGAAATTAGCTATTCTCATGAGTAGGAGATACTGACCTCATGAACTCATGAGCATCCTCTTGTCTTCCATACCCCAAAGTTCCACCAATATTCGTTAACCGCGAAATAATGTTAATTGGTGAAAAAGGGAACCGACTTTGGCTTGCTCTCTCAACATGGGCTTGAAATTCACAGAAGAAGCACCAATCGCTGCGCATACCTGTCAAACAAAACATAGAATCAAGGCTAAAGTGCATAGACAAAAAGCAAACAATAATAGTGTATGAGAAGTATTAATAAATAACAAAAAAAAACAGAACCTTACATTCTCTCCTGTGGCCTTTCTCTAGCAGGTACGCAACAAGAGGACGAGTCCAAGAAAGGCATTGTAGTATCACATTTGCAAAACAACTGAAAGTGGAATTCATATTGACGGGAAAAAATTAAGTAATGAACTCATTCAGTTGATGCATTTAAACTACACTAGAACCCAGATGAACACAAACCTATTTCCACAATTCATGAGTCCACAAGGAGCCAATTCCGGACTGTCCCAATAAAAGTATATAAGAAATTCTTCATATGGGAAAAGTATCTGCAGAAAAAGCAAAACAAAGGTACAAATAACATTAACAAAATGACTCTATCAAGGAAATGTCAACAAGAGTTGAGAATAAAGAAAGTCATATTACTTCTCTTGGCTTGAGGAAACTCTTGTTTTGGCCCCGATCAGGAACTAGCGCAATCTTAGAAGTGGATCTAACTCCAAGCGGAGAATCTCTGAACCTCAAACCACTATTTTCAGATGGTATTGAGGTAATCATTCCTATATCCTTGCACTTTCTTTCATGACTTGAACTCCAATCTGACTTTTGGCACTCTGCTGAGCTAATAGCAAACACCATCGAGACCAAGGAACTCAGTTTAGACACAAAACCAACTTACAAGAACACAAGCTGATCCAAGACAATTCAAACTATCTGAATTCATGTAAGATAAGTTCACGGAAGTATCTACACAAAAACTTCCAAACCCAAAACTCTTTTATCGAAAAGCTTGAGACTTTGAAAGAATTTTATATAACAAGCTCAAATCAAAAAGTAAATTTTCAAAAAGGCTAAACTCAGGAAACACTCATTAGATTGAATTTGAGGGCATACGATTTGCAGCGAGAGCATTTCTTAGTGGAGAATTTTCCACAGAGAGAGCAATCATCGGTATCAACCGCCATGAAAGTCCTGTCGAAACCTCCAACGGCGGCGGTTCCGATGTCGAAGTACTTAGCGGCAGTGTTCTTGACAAAGTATAAGATACCGACGGAGAGGAAGAATAGAGTCGCTATGAGGCGAGTGAAGACAGAGAGATCCAACGGAAAACCAACTTCGTGCATCTAATTCGCTTCTCGAAATCATCGATTTCTTCTTCCTTCTCGTTTCTTCTGTGTCTTTTATATTTAAAGATTTCACTTCTATTTTCTTTTCTTGTGTCGAATTTACCGCTTGCTTCGTTTATTTGTTACTTCGTGAAGAAGACAGACTTGTTTTCTGTTCTATGTGGGTTTGGGCCTTTCACTTCAATTTCAGTTTAAAGTTTTGATCTTTACGTTTTTTGGGTTTTTGGGTTCGTAAGAAAACAAGTTCACAAAATTGACAAAGATAAAAGATATGTTTTGTAGTACTGACAAGTAATACTCTGGAACTCGTCTAGCAATAGTAAGATTAATTTAACACATACTTGAAACAGAGTCATAAGATAAAACAGAGTCATAAGATAAACAAAGCCATAGATAAACACAGGAGGCTAGAAAAGTCTTTCACTTTCCACATTCGAACTTTGATGATTACTTTGAAACGTTGTTTAATTCCCATTGTCTTCTTGTTTTTCTGTGCCAACACAAAAATGTTTGAAAATTGAGTACAAGTCAAAAGCCAAAAGTAAAGAATAATTTTATTAATCAGACTGGAAAACATACCTAAGTTGTTGAGTTCCTGCAATGAATCTTCAAGTTTCAGTTTCATTGTCTCGAGCTCTGCTTGAAACAGTTTGATACTATTAAAAGTATCTATAACTATCTGTTTCACTTTAGACACCTGATCTGAGCCACAGGAAGGTCGCTTGTGCTGCAAGTTTCTTTCATTAGCATTGGATTTGTTAGACGTCCGAGGGCGACGAGAGGTTTCTCCTTCAGCAACTGTCTTCTCTCTTATCTCAAGTTTCTGTTTCTTCTTCTGGATGCATGTTTCGACTCGAGCTCTCTTGTGTGCGTGAGTCTCTGCTTCGAATGGTGGTTGCTCCATCTGAAAACAAGTCTTTATTTCATAAACTTCAACTTAACAAAACCTAACAAGTGGAGCGCAAGCTATTTGACATTCTTACTTACCTTGGAGCAGAACTTGAGTACAGGACTTGTCCCTCCTCGGATCAACTCCAAAGTTAAAGACTTCCCAGCGCCAACTTCATTTGTAGCACAGAAACGTTTCCAATCATTTCCAGTCAAATTCATCATTCCATTTCTATGATCTACTTGAAGCGTCATCGACCATTTAGCTCTGTTTTTGTCCACCAGAGTTATCATCCCAGGGTTGATGAGTTCATTCGCTCTCACGAAACTCACTGGTAGATGCTGCAAAATGTTTCTAAATAAAGAGGCAATTCGTTTGAAGAAACCCAAGATAAAGATTTCGAAAACAAACCTGTTGACCCGTTTTAACGCTGCTTACTGTAGGAGTTAACTTCACAAACCGATATTCTCCGTTTTGGTTACAATCTTCTGCGGACCAAATCTTCTTCTTCCCCTCGTCCTTTGCACGGTTACAAAGCTGAAACACAGGCTTTTCCGTGTTCAGCAACAGTCTAAATGTACAAGAACTTCCAGCTACTAGTTTATTGTCAATGCAAAAAGCAGTCCAACCATGAACTATGGAAACCCGACAAGACTTCCACGGGTTTAGTTCTGCAGTCCATGACTTTCCCTCTTTGTTCATCAAAACTGTCTCTTGCCTTTCATTTATGAAACCATTTCGCTTTGCGAAATCTATGGGAACTGTCTGCATCAGCCATCAAATTACATTGGGGATTTATGTAACACTTAAACAAACTTAACCTATAAATCAAACATTCTAACAACGAAGAAACCGCATAAGTACACTAACCACTATATCTCTTTCTATGTTTGAAGCTGTCACAGAGAGACTGAAACAATTGCGATCATCTGAAGATTGATTAAATTCTGGGTTTACAATATTTTCAGTTTCCTTGTCAGATCTTGAAGAGATTTCTGTTTCAGAAAATGAAACGTTACAAGAATAGAAAGAGTCTAAGTAAATGAAAAATGCTCACTGAATGATGATTCAATCATACTAATCTCTTTACCAGAAGGTTCATATAGGATCTCACACCAACTAGTAGGACCAATACGAGAGACATGGAACAACATGTCTCCTTCGTGTCTGAAAAAGATGAAGTCACTGACTCTAAAATCATGTGCTAACACAAACTCCTTCCAACCTTTTGTGAGCTTATTGCCCTCCATCTTCACTTCCCATGTTATTTCAGACAAATCTGATCTCAAATATACTGTTTTGCCTTCATGTTTTCCCTCAATGATCTCAGAGAAGAACTTCAGAGGAAATTTCTAGCAACAGACCATAAACAAAATTATGAAACATATATGTTCACAAAAAGAAAAAGACATAAACAGAGAGATTACACACTAGATGGCTTCGAAAATCAGTTGGAAGATGCTTGTAAAAGTGTGGATTTTTGGAAGAGCGGAGTGATGCATTCATCATTTTCATTGCTTCAATAGTTTTACAGCTATTCTTAAAATTATATAAAAACAATATTGTTTGTCTTTTTAGTTTCTTACCTTTATATTCCAACACACTCTACTTATTTATTTTCACAATTAATGTTCCTCCATTTTCCAAAAAAGTGTCATCTAAATTTTTTTACACAAATTCCTATTTTAAAACTAATTTTTATCCTTACTCTATTCATATATTTATTATTATTGGTTTTCAAAATTCTATGATTAAATTTTTTCAAAAATTAAAAATTATATTGAAATTTTAAATATTAAAAAGATGGAGTAGTTTGTGTAAGGATCTCTAACCATAACACTATTTTAATGATAAAATTACACAATATTTAGTTTAGTTTTAACACTAATTTTTTTTCCATCTCCTTAAATAGCATCAAATATCACACTACAACATATATTTTTTATTATATTATTAATATGGTAGAATTTCTTATTTTTAAATTCTAAAAATATTTGTATTGACTGACCTTAATCTTAATTATATCAATTTATAAAATTTTGAAAATGAAAAATAGCTTCGAAATTTGGTTTATTTTAATTTTCTAACTATGCGTGACTAAATTGCAAGTGTCCTTTAGTCGAGTGGCCGGTGATAAACTCAATAAAGACAGACGCACATACATAACTAGGAATTGAGTCCCACCGCCTATAAAATTTATGTAGGAATTTGGCTATTAGACCGGCCTTTGTGGTTATATTGATATTGTCGTTGACAAAAAAAAACTATGCATGACTAATTGATTTATTAAAATTTAAATGTGAACTGGTAATAATTACGGTAGTGACATGTAATATTAGAACAAGCTGGACATAATTACGATAATGACATGTAATTAAACCATTATACTGGCGTTGTTAGAGCACGTCCAACCAAAAGATTTTTAATCGGTTTTTAACTGTTTCGAAAGAAAAAAACATTAAAGTAATTGTGGACCCCACAATGAATTTAAGGATTTGTATACTATATCTCTAATATAAGAACTAATTCTTCCTTCACTGTTCACCAAATCGCGGGCCCCACTGACATGTGGTGCCCCACGATTGGTCAAATTTTTTTTTTAATCGAACAAAAAACAAAAAGAATAATAAAAATCCCAAAAAGTTTTTTTTTTGTGGGAATCGAGTCTCAGAATCGTCGTTGGACGTGCTCTTACTTACATAAAAGCCTCGTAAGTCAATTACGTAAAAGCCTTGAGAAACTACACTTCCTCTTCTCATGTCATTTGATGTTTAAAGTTAATAGTATTTAATAGTTAATTTTTTTGTAAAATTACTTAAAAGTCATATATATATATATATTGTAATTAATAAGATAGTTAATATGAATAAATAATAAATCTACTTTTTGTATTGGAAATCTAAAACATCTTATATTTTTAGATTAAAAAATGAAAAAAAAAACATCATTTATAATGAGATATAGGGAATAGACTATTACTTTTATTTAATTCTTTTTTCAAAATTACTCATGCACCAATTTTAGAGTTTCAATGTAACTTTTAATAAAAATTTACTATTTTAACTTTTAATCAAAATTATTTATAAGATATCTAGTAAATCATTACTCATCATTAATATGGGTATAAATGTCTTTTATTATTGTTTCTTAATTTGTGTGAAAAAAACGGGCAATCTTTCAATAATGAGAGTGTAAAAAATTGTCTCACCATCCCATCAGTGAGATTACTCGGATAGTTATGAGATTTACTAGACTAGCCAACTGCACCACATAAATTATCTCCCTATTAGATTATAACAATATCTATCCACCAAAGTTACTGATAGGACCTCAAGAGATAGTTTTTTCTAGAACAAACAATGATGATATTATTCAACAACCTAAAAAAAAAACAATGATGATAATATATCAACGAATCCAGAGCGAGTTCTCCAAATTTGGTCTAACTCATTATGATTCTCTAGTTTCAGTTCATTGTTGATTATCTTATACTAGATATGGATGGCACGGGTTTATTATTATTAAATAATGCTTAATATATAGGGAATCTTACCAAAATAACCTACTTTTTTTTTAATACAAAACTATACC
>OVBA01004439.1:0-23515 GCA_900406435.1 Lepidium aucheri | reverse complement strand
TTATTAATTTAAATTTAAATTTTATTTATTTAAATATATTTTTAATTAATTTATTTTTTTGGTTGCTAGTTTTGTTCGTTTGGTAGTCGTTGGTCGCTAGCGATCAATTCCAGCGACCAGTCGCTGAATTTTTTAGCGACTCAAAATTGCAGTCGCTGGTCACTAGCGACTGGTCGTTGAACCAGCGATCGCTAAACGAATAATTTTTAGTCGCTGTCACTAGCGACCACCAAACAAACAGGGCCTATATAGTAATCAATCTGTTGTAGATCTGTGACTACATTTGATGAGCCTCCATAGTCCACATGCTAAAAGTTAAAAAATTTAGTATTTTAGAATGAAAATTCCATACATGTCTTGTACAATAAAATCAAGACATGTGTTATGAATAATGTTAAAAGAGATTAATCACCTAAGATTATTCATAATGTTTAACATTCAATTTAATGCTTAAATGTTCAAGGATTACACACACAAAAAAAACTAACAAAAACTAAAATGACATGATCTATATCATTTTCAAGCAAGATGATGACTGTTGTTTTCAACAATTTAAAGCTCACACATCTCCATATGGACATTCCATTTATAGGTTTATATTTCAAAAATTTAAATAATACTCCCTTTATTTTTTAATAGTTGAAGTTTTAGAGTTTTCATATAAATTAAGAAAATATTACTTATTTTATTTTTCCTAAACAAAATATGTTTTATCACAAATTTTAAAATAATCGAAGCAATCATAAATCAATCTGGAGAATTTAAATAGTCAAAAATACTTAAAACACAATAACTTTTGCATAAAAATATTAAAACATCAACTAAAATAAAACAAAACTTTTCAAAAACATCAATTAAATGAAAACAAAGAAAGTATAATTTACCCTTTTGTCGTCTATAATTTTATTTTATTTTAATTAATACATTTGTGTACTCATTGCAAGGGAACTAAACAACTATTTGCAACAAGACGTTAATTATTCTTAATCAAAAGTTGAAGTTTTTTAATAAATACTGTTGTGGAGCTTTGATAAAGTTCTATGTGGTAGGAGAATGTATATTTCTGGATTTTAGCTTTTTGTTTCATATTCTTTTATTTGTTACAAATTTGATATTTTTTTGTCAACAACTGGATCGACAAGTCTCGATTCCTAGCCTAGCCCACACCATAATTTTTTTTTTATTCTACTAGTGTAATGGGAATGAATCAAACCCTGGTGTCTTGAGTTATTAGCTAGATCATTCTAACCACCAGACTGAAAGTAACTCGGCAAATCTGATATTTAAATTCTACATTTTATTTAGAGGAATTACTAAAAGTGCCCCTTTTAAAATGTCCTTTTTCAAAACATAGTCCTAATGACAATTTCTCTCTTCTAATTTTCAAAGGAAATTGTAGGTTTTGAAAAGGGTACATGCAAATAGGAATATTTTTGAAAATCTCCATTTTATCTAAGAGCTCTTATTTAAATAGCCTACAGGGCCTAAGAAGAGCAATATACCATATGATATGCGAAGCCTTCCGAGCTTCAATAATTTAAACTTGTGGCTAATAATAATAATAATAAATTGGACGATTATTACCTTTTGGGATTGTTATTTGCAATTCATACTATTTTATATATACAGATGTTATAGTTCAACATAATCACTCTTATAATTCAATAGGCTAAAAACTCTAGTTGATTATCATGATAATAGTTTGAGGTTAACCAAATAACTACAAATAGTTTGACTGTGATCCTTAAAATCATAAGAAATCACATATGAGTTTTTTTTGTACGTCACAGATCCATTTTCTTATTAATATTTAACGTATTACCATAAACTTTCACACCAAATCATAACAACTCATTCTCATTAATTACAAACATTGCTTTAATTATAAAACAAAATACAGTCATTGCCACTTCCTCCGCCAATTGTCAAAAGTAAATAGTAATTCATTTTTTTCAACATTCGGCCACAATTAGTAGATCCAATAACCAAATTCCTACGTATTATATGTAGTGAGACTTAATTTCTAGATGTGCGATAGTAGTGTCTGCTTTCAGTGAACTTATAGTATTTGCCACTAGACCAAGCTCACTTCACAAATAATAACTCTTTTTCTTTTTGTCAACAATTGGTGGACAAGGAATATTCCATAGCCTAAAGTCCACACTTAAAATCTATTTTTTAAGCTACTATAATGTAGCGGGTAGGAATCGAACTCGGATATCAAATCATTGGTTAGATCATCCTAACCACCAGACTGAGAGCAACTTGGCATTTGGAAAACAAAATAATAACTCCTTAGGAAAAGTGTTTTTGGTCATTTGGTAGCTAAAAGTGTTTTGGTCATTTGGTAGCTAAATATCATCTCTACTGTTTTCTCGGTTCGAGTTCAATTTTAGAGAGTCATATTTGTTTTATGTGATATTATCTAGAGTTTTCATATAAAAATAGCTATGAATTGAGTCTTATCGATTATCGATTCAACTATTCAAAGAAAAAAAAAATGACTCCTCCCTTTTATAATCATTCTCTCTCAACATATCTCTTTAATTTCCACTTATCTTTTCTTCAAATCTAAGCTTCACTTATTCCTCCACGTTTTTTAAACCATAAAATAAAATAAAATACTCAAATCTACATATATATTACACATACACATTAGAGAATCACCTAGAGAGAAACATAACATCACCACACAAAAACATGAACTCGGTGTGTATCTCAAGCTGCATCAACGACACACGTGACACACGCGTGCCGGTTCGTCCTGTTCGAGCCACATACGTAAATCTCTACAAGTGGCCTGAGTCCGACGCTGAGTTTGTCCGCTCGGTCCATCGTGAAGGTGGTGCACCAGCTTCACGTGTAGTTGATAGCATATCTTGTAGACAAATGTATCTTCGAAGCTACACATTCTCTAGAGAAGACGATGAGATCAAATCAGAGAAAGTGAAGTCAGAAACTCAGACTTCATGTTTAGGAAGAGTTAAGGAAACGACCTCGTTTCAAAGGAAAGATAAAAAAGAAGCTGATATAAAACGACGTCGTAAGAGAAAACTCGGAAAGAAGAAGAAGAAGAAACAAGAACAAGCTTGTTCTGTTATGTTTAGGTTTTTTCGAAGGTTATTGTCTTGTGCTTCTACTGTAGATGTTGTTGATCCAAACTAAGTTAAGTTTAATTACTTTTTATATATATAATTAATATTTGAATCTTTTATTTCTTTCTTTTAAAAAGTTTCTTGAAATGGTTTATCTACTTTTTTTATATTTGATTTTGTTTTGTGTTTAGATTTGTATTATATAGAATATTTATGGTATGTTTTGTTTTTTTGTATGAACATTTGTAGTTTTTTTTTTGTAGATTAGAAAATCTATCGTGCATGAGTATTTTATTCATATGGTTAAGAATTTCTAGACAAGATAAAAACTCAAAATTTAGTGTTACAAGTTTTGTATGTTTTGGATATCTTTGATGTTTTTTTTTGGTAAAGAGGTATCTTTGATGTTATTACTGAAACTAAAGTTATGTTTAATTATAATATTTCTTAATTTTGATAGTAAATTACGGAAGTTAATTCGTATCAGGAGGATTTTCTTTGGTTGAAATTTTTTTTCTGTATTTTTGTTCTTCATGTAAACCAAATATCTCTGAACCATCAAATTGATGTTTTCGTTTGTTCTATTAGAGAGTAAGATAACGATTTAGTGTTGTAATTTTTTTTACATTTTTGGGGTGGTTCTATTAATATTTGGTTGAAAAAAAAAATTACGGAGGTTATTAACTTATAGTAGGGACAACGTTGGGACAACGTGTTTCCTTTTACATTTACATATAATTTTCCAAACAATTAAATATGATTTTCCAAACATTTAAATTGATCAAATATAAACAATTATACATAGATAAATTATAAAATATTTGAACTATTAGGCGGGGAATTAGAGCATCGGATGCTTATAGATTTACTAAAGCTGTAAAACAAAAGTTGTTCCATTGTAAAAGAAGAATCGTAGCCAAAATCAGATCTTGTTTTTAGGTATTTATGAATAATATTTTTAAAAGAAAATAAAAAAATCTTACGTAGAAATAGATAAAGCCAATAAAACCTCAAAATGTTGTCCTTAATATCTCTACATTTTTGTTGGAGGCGGATTTTGATACAAATTATATGGATGTCATAAAAATTATATCGAATCCAGAAGATTAGCCAGCTTTTCAAATTTACCATTTTTAGGTTGAAATCTCTGTTCAATGTATTTTTGCTTTTTGTTATTCTCAGATCTCTGAATCATAAAGTTGATATTCTCGCTCGTTCTATTAAAGAGTCAGCTCATGATTTGGTGTTGTAATTATTTTTTAGAGTATATATTTCTTATTAATA
The DNA here is from genome assembly GCA_900406435.1 of Lepidium aucheri. NCBI lineage: Eukaryota > Viridiplantae > Streptophyta > Magnoliopsida > Brassicales > Brassicaceae > Lepidium > Lepidium aucheri. The sequence continues at coordinate 19,136 of OVBA01004439.1, read as the reverse complement.
TAAGTATCCGTTGACAAAAAAAATCTCAAAATATTTTCTTTATATAGTTCTGAGGTGCAACCCACGAATAAATCTTCTCTCTGAGTATTCAAATGGGCTATTAGATATGTCCATTTATATATAAAAATTTGAGTGTTGGAGAATCAAATCTGTTAATATTCTGAGATGTTTCTTACCAACATTTCGGACAAAAGAATCTCAAAATGTTTCTGAAGATAACAAGACAAGAGATTCATTTAATTAATTTTAGTTTCCTAGTTTAGTTGACATCTTCGTGTTTAAAACTGGTGGAGTCAAAACTCAAAGCTCGTCGTTTTGCAAACCGCATTACAAAACTTATCTTACACAATTTACACATTATAAGGATATATAAAATTATGTATATATTATGGTCGCATTATTAACACTTATACGAAGGTTGTTGAGTGCAAGACATATAGTTTAGTGGATCATTATTAGGGTTTATATAATCAAAGAGTTTACCAAATTTCATGTCACGCCTGTTATCATTAGTGGGGACTTAGTGAACAACACATAATCACAACCACAAAAGATAATCATATATGTCTCACTTTTTCATGTGGATTATAATATTTTACGTGGAAGAATCCAAATCTGATTTTACTTCGTAACACTCGAAATGATACCCGATTGAGTTATTAAATTAAGTTGTGGATGATCCAAACCTGAATTTCTTTCGTAAAACTAGGAACATGTTACTGATTGAGTTCTTTTCTTTTCAACTAAGCAATATTAGAATACGGAGTTCTAACTCAAAACCAATTAGTAATAACTAGAAAAGTCCGTATTTTATCTTCTGATGTAAAATATTATTCTCTAATATTCCTCTTTGAGATGATGGCTTTTTGATCATTAATCTCGATATGTTCGGGGATGGATCAACGGCACCAATTTTGGACGTAGATTGCCGATAATTGGACCAGCTTTGGGTGGGATTGGGTTAGACAGCATAGATTAAAGGCTCTGATACTATATTAAAATATGAGCTTCCAACTCAAAACTAATTGACAATGAGTAGAGAGATCTATATCATATACATACTAGAGAGGATCACTTCTAACTTTTTATGTGAGATATTATTCCCTAACAAAAAAATTATTGAAAATATGGAAAATTGTAAAGCTGATTTCTTTATCCGTTCGGTTAAAGAGCTTTGAGAAATTTATTTTTTGTAGATACTTCACCACCGGAGTAACTTCCCTATTCTTTGTTAATGAGAATATCCAAATCGACAAAAAGAAATATATGAAAAATTGTTCAAAAATAAATAACCTATAAAGAATGAACTAACTTTGGTCTAGTGACAGACAGTAAAGTACCATCACACACCAGAAATTGAATATTACTATCTAAATAGGCCGGTAAATTGTGACTCAGTATTAACAAAAAAAAATTTGGAAAGTAACATACAAAGAAATAAGTTTGCAAAAATCATCTAACATATTGGACAACAAAAAAACGATTTCTATAGACGTGGTTCTTTGCTTTGTTGTTATTACAGGATTCGTGGGCTTGTCTTCTCTAATCTGTTAGGTTTTGCGGTTCTTATGGGCTTGTTCTGTTGTTGGATTTGGGCCTCTTTTACAATGTGGACATTCATGTCAGAAAATTGTAGTCTCTATTACTAATATCAGGATAGATTGTTGGATGAAGTAGAGATACTAGCAAAGCAATTCTCAGAGTCAGAACGAGCTTATTTATACATAAAATTTATATTATTTTCTATACTTTTACATATACAGAATCTATAAACAAATAGAGATCTTTTGTATTCTTGGATACAAAATCTCTCTATTCTTCAATCTAACTTCTCTTTTCATTACAATCAAACTGCATAAAGTTTCCTTTTAGGCTTGTGTTCAAGTAACTCAGGATCTGATATTACTGAAGCTGGAGATGATTTAGAACCTTCAATCCTATTTGCAATCACCCAATAACACATAGTCCCTAATGTTGAACACATAATCAGAACTCCAATGGCTGTTACACCAATTGCCAAAGACTTATGATGATCTCCAACAACAACAAAAGACAGTGATAAGAATGCAGCTGAGATCATAATACAAGCCATCCACATTAGCTTGTTGATTATCGCCATCATTTGTTTCTTTGCTTTCCTCTCTATTACCACCACTGATGTCTGAACCACAACTACTGCTAAAGAGATGAAGAGTGCAAAAGAATCAAACACAACAAAGATCACAAACTCGGGTTTCGAAGCTGCTTTTGCTTCTCCAACTGTGAACCCTTCAGGAACTTCTTTCGGATTATCCATATATTGGCCTGGAACAGTGAAGATAGCCGCAAAAGCAACAGTTGCTATGAGAATAGCGACCAATGTTGTGGAGTTTATAGCGTTGTTGAGTCCTTCAGTGTGCATTTTGTTAACTCGTTTGGCGATTCCTTGAATCTCTCTTCTTGTTCTCCCAGTTTGTTCAAGCTGATCATGAACCTCATGACCTATTTCACTAACTGTTTCTTTTAGCTTCCTAGAAGAGCCTGATGGTTCAACTTTTGCAGCTTGCTTGATGGATTTAGCATTCTGCAAACCAATCTTCTGCAGAAGCGGTACAATGTCTTGTAGTCCGGCTTTCTCAGCAATATCAAGAGCTGTTTCTCCTGATTTATTAACCGCTACTCGACTAACTTCACAATACTTCAAAACTGTCTGAACAATCTTCAATGAAAACAAGAAAAATTCAATCTCAACAATAATAATGCAACCTGCAACAAAACAATATACTCAATTCAATCAAATCGATTACCTCTGCTCGGTTCTTTTTCACAGCTATATGCAAAGGAGTGTTTCCTTTATTATCCGCAGCATTAATCAATGAAGCATCTGCTTTCATCAACACATCAACAATCTCAGCATTAAGTCCTTTAACAGCCATATGAAGCGGAGTTTGACCTTTCTTATCAACTCTCAAAACCATTCCAGATTTCTTTTCAATTAACTCCTTCACAATATCAGTGTGGCCATTCCTAGCAGCCGAGTGCAAAGCAGTTTTACCATTACTTCTCGCAATAGCAGCTAAGTCCACACCTTTATCCAACAAGAAACAAACAATCTCACCATGACCTTGTGAAGCTGCTGTATGAAGTGCGGTTGTTTTAGATGAATCAAATGTAAATGAAAGTTCTGGATTTGCCTCCATTAACACATCAAGAACCTCTGCAATAAAAACAAATTCACATTCAAAAATTTCCCTTTTTGTTAACAAGCAAGCTAAGTCCATAAAAATTCATGCCAATCTCTGTCAGCTAGTAAACAATTAGCAATTTGCACACAATAAAAGTATGAAATAGAGATCATCTTCACCATTCATTTGTCAACAATCGGATCGACAAAGCCAATTTATCTAATGACCACACTAAAACCCTTTTTATCTACCTCGGATTGAACCAAAGTCATTAGCTGGATCATCTACCACCGGATTCATATCGTAAAGAATACTCTAAAACCCTTTTTTATCTATGTCAAGAGAGATCGATTTCTATTGCCGGAGTCATTAGCTGGATCATCTACCACTGGTTCATATCCTAAAGAATACTCTAAAACCCTTTTTTATCTACGTCAAGAAAGATCGAATTCTAATGTCGGAGTCAGTAGCTGGATCATCTACCACGGGTTCATAGCCTAAAAAACACTCTAAAAGCTTTTTTTATCTCCCTCATGTAATAGTGAGAGATCGAACTCTAGTGCCGAAATCATTAGCTGAATCATCTACCACCAGACCAAAAAGAACTCGGCTTATCTTCACCATTAATATATGTGCAAATTGCTAATTGTACTCATTTTTAAGTTTAGTAAATGTCACATAAATGAATTCCAATAAGATGTGATTCATGTGAATCAATATCAATTAGCATAAATGAGCACAATTGCTTAAATTGACCTATGAAACTCAAATTGAAGTCAACTCACCTAAATTTCCATTTTTAGCAGCGATATGAAAAGCATCAAAACCATTTTTAGCTTTAGTTGAAGCTAAGACAGAATCAGAATATTTCATCAAAACCTTAACCATATCGGTATAACCATACTCCGCCGCAACATATAAAGCTGTTTCACCGGATTGATTTTGCTCAGACAATAACTCTTTAAGTTCTAAACCATCACCATCTTCATGTTCTTCAATCATCTCCAAAAGAATCTCAGTTTTGCCTTCTCTCACCGCCGTGTGTAACGGTGTATCGTCACGTCTCGCCGTCATTTGCTTCGTCATCGTCTTCTTATTCATGATGATTCTGTTGTTGAAATCGAAATTAAGAATTTGGATCGAGTTTATGAATAAGAATCTTCACTTGAGAGATTTAAGATAAGAAAAAGGAATAATTTAGACAAGAGTAACATGAAATCTGAATAATAAACAACAAAACTATTATTATCTCTGTTTTTGTGATTTTTGGATTTTTGTCTTGTATTCAAATCTAATCTTAATTATTTTATCACAATTCATGATTAATCAAGACTTAGTGTCCACTTGAAGCAGCCTTTAATTGTTTTTGATTTGTATTTTTTTTTTAAATATCAAAATATCATATTTTGTCAACTATTGATAACGTGATTTATTGACACAGAAAATATAGTTTAACTGAAAAAATATTTATAACAGAAGGAAAAAGAATCAACAGAAAAAAAATGAAATAAAATAAATATTATCCAAAGGCACAAAATGAAAAATATAAGTTATTGGCCAATGAAAATGACATGTGAAGAAAATTGAGCCTCCATTATTGTATGTGTGAACGTGGAAAATTATTGAACAATGAAATCAAACACTATTGATATTTAACTCTATAATATGGGTTTAAACGTGGTGAATTTTATATTTATATAAAGATTACACCCTTACTATAACGCAAGATTGGGCTGTTTTATTTACTTTTTAAAACTGTGTTCATCTAGGTTATTATACATGTTCATCTAGGTTATTATACATGTGTTGATATGTAACTATACTGTTTCGAAATGTTATTATAGAGGCTTGAAACTCAAATCAAAATTGATCTGAATTTGTAGACCGTATTCCACAAAATATCCAAATTGGTCCCAAATTTATGTATCCGCAGAAACGAACAGAACATGAACCGGAAACAAATTAAAAACCAAATTTTAGCTTTTTAGAATTTTTATATTAAATTTTAAACAAATGTGAATTTTTAAATAAATATACTACGATCCAAACTCTATCTATATTGAATGGAACTATATCTCCAAAAAAATATTTGAATAAGTTTTAAATTAAAAGAATCAGAATACCGAATTAGAGGAACTGAATCCAAAAAAATATCAGAAATTGTACATAAATTAATGTACCGAGAAAACTAAATCCAAACTCGATCGCAACCAAATCAATAACTGAATTTGTACTCGATATATTTTTATTAAATTTTATCTATTTAGACTTCTTTTTAAATTAAATCTTTATCAGTTTCAAATATTTATATAAAAATTTATAAATAAACTTACATTAAGCCTATTTTTAAGAGTAACTATGAATCATAGTTTAAATTTTATTCTATTATAACATGGTCACAAAAAAAAATGTATTCTGTTTTAATATATAAGATTAAAAAAAATGTATTTTTGTTTTAATATATAAGATTTGTTATATATTGTTTTTGAGATATATAATTTTTACCGTTTAAACTCAAAAAGAAAAAAAAAAGATAAGATAAGTGTCTAATAAAATATAAGCCAGCAACATGCAACGTGACCGCATAGCGCAGTGGATTAGCGCGTTTGACTTCGGATCAAAAGGTCGTGGGTTCGACTCCCACTGTGGTCGATTAGTTTTTTTTTATTTTTTAGCCAGACCAAAGAGATCTCATCACTCTGTCGATGTCTGATGCATCTTTTCTTTTTCTCGTCGTTAGCAAAGTGTTTTTTGCCTTACAAGGGCCCAAATTATATAATCATATATCCCAGATTCATGGTATTCAAGACCGATTTCACAAACTTAAATATAGATTAATCGACTTAAGGGACTTGGTTTCAGTTCAACTGTCCGAAAATTAAGTAGTAAGTATTAAACAATCAGAAAATCGAGACGATTGGTTCAATATTTAAGAAATAATGGTATGCGAGAGTCTGTTTGATGACAAAACTTCAGTAAAACTAGCAAATGGAAAGGTTCACAAAACGAGAAGAGAATAAGGTTGTGAATCATTGCCTAGTAGCTAAAGCTGGAGAATGAAACTACACTTTGATAGCATACTTCCTTATTGGAAAATACATCTCTTTCTTCTTCTCACGCTCTGTCTTCAACGAAGCCTGAAACCGAACAACCCACATACCAAGTTAAAGTCATCTATACATAACTCAGACGTAACTAACGAAGCTACAATGTGTTGGAAACTGATTGAGAATTCACAATTGTAAATGCAGAAACTAAGCACTAAGCAGGTAACTTTGATAATGAACCTGAAACGCAACAACCCACATAACAAGTTAACATCTTTATCCAATTGAAAAATCACAATATCATATATTCATCTATACATAACTCAGATGTAACCAAGGAAGCTATAAAATGTTGGAACCCGATTGAGAATGCACAATTGTATAAGCAGAAACTAAGCACTAAAGCAGGTATGTTTAGGAAATGGTAATGAACCTGATGTTTGGTGAGACGTCTTCGAATAGCACGTGTTTTCTTAGGACGGAGATCAAGAGGCAAGAGCTTCTTGTTCTTGTATGCTTCTCTTAAAGCAGATTTCTGTTTCTGAGAGCTCACTGTCAACACTTGGGCAATGGATTTCCTCACAACCTTGCTGTTATCAAAAACAAAACACAATTTGAATCACTACATTGTCAAGTAGAAACCTCCAAACACTCACATAAATGAGTTAATGAAACAAACAATCCCAAAACTCGATTGATTAGAGTAATTAAGTACTGCGAACAAAGTAAAATGCAATTCTACAATACAAAGCGAAGAAATCCAAATGATAAAACAAATGCAAATACAAAACAGAGCACTAATTGTTAACTTTCTCCATATTCCATCATTTGGTACTAAAGAAACACTGTATTACACTAATTCTCAATGACAAGTCTACTAATCAGATTGCAAACCTAATTCCCAAAAGCTAATGCACAAATGTAGAAATCAAATACGTACATTTTAGAGAGCTTGTTGGGTGCACCACCGGTGACTTTAGCAACACGAAGAAGAGCGAGCTCAGCCTTGAGCTCCTTCAACTGGTTTTGAAGATCGGTCTTCGATTTCTCTCTAAGCTCATGAACCTTAATTCTCGCTAAACAGATCAACCCAAAACAAAACACCCAATCAAAATCACGTAATGGTACATTAGAGGAAATGTTTCCGAGTTAGATCAACAATCTAGTCTTCGACATACCCATCGTAAGCTTAGTGGTAGTGAAATGTCTGTGCCGCTACTTCCTCGTTCTGGCTCCAAGAGTCGCGAACCCTAATTTGGAGAACGAAAGGAATTTATACGAAGCCTTTGTGTAGTCGATGACTTGAAAAGCCTTTAATGGGCCAGTCAAAAGCCCAATTAAGCATGAGCTTAATTAAGGAACACTTACTGGGTCCTTTGTGTAGTCAATGACTTTGAAAGCCCTCAATGGGCTATTCTTAAGCCCATTAATAAATGGGCATTGTTAAGGAACACTTACTGGCTGTAAGACAAAAGAGAAAAGGTTGGAATAGTGAAAGGACAGGAGAATAAATTCGTCAATAAACACCAAAAGCATCAGATTCTGATTTTTTTTGAGTTTGGTGTTTGTGAGAATTAGATTCGAAATTATCATTAAGGGTTGGCAAAAATATTGGTCCTTTTTATGTTCTTACATTTTTCATTTTCTTATCTCTAATCATTTTTCCTTAGGTACAAGTTCTATAGTTTTTTCTTCTTGTCAACAATTGGATCGATAAAATCCGATTCATAACTTAAATGACACTTCTTAAATTTTTTATGTAATCTACCAACGGTAGAGAAGAAAAATCAAACCATACTTGAGTTATTAGTTTGATCATTCTAACCACCAAACGTATAAGAACTCGGTTTTCTGAATTAGTTTTGATTTCAATTTTTGTATAATGTTTTTATATTGCATGTGGAGAAGTAATTCTGGTCAAATGGTTAAGATTACTTTTACTCGTGTTTTTACCATTGATTTGAGATAGTTATATAATCCCTATATGATATTATCTAAAATTTTAAAACATGAATTTAGACTATAAATCAGATTTTATCGAAAAACGAGTGTAATTTTACTCTATAATTATTTGAATGGTTCAAAAAATTTCAATTCAATCGAATCAAAATAATTCCACACAGTTTCTAGGTTTATTTCACACATTGGTTTGTTTAGAATCCGAATAAAATTACATCCTTTTCTAAAGTCGATCGCTTTAACCCAAAAAAAAAAAAAAAATCTCTAAAAAATATATACAATTCAAAAAATAATTTATATGTGACTACAGAAACTACTCCACATTTTACTTCCAAACAGCAACTTAAAAAAATGTTATGTGCTTCTCAAGCATCAACAACAAACCTTTGCTCAACCATGGACCAAACCTCACAACCATCTTCTTCAGCCACAATACGGCTCGGTGGTCGAGCCATCGACCGTCATAATCCAATCATACGTGACGGTCGAAGACTCACTCCTCCACCATCTCCAAACCTTAATAACAATCCATCTTCTTCTTCTTCGTCTTCTACTTATCATACTCCTCTTAAGACTAGATTAGGTCTAGAGAAGAAGAACAAAAAAGGTGACTCCGATGTTGGTAAGTCCCCAGTTAGTTGTTTTAGCAGTGATACTCCTCAAGGTTCTTCAAGGTACTTATTGAGTAACCCGGTTTTATTTGATGGGTTTGTGGATTCCGACCCGATTTCATTACCTATTGATGAACCGGAGATAACAATCAAAGCTAATTTGGATGGTGATCTTCATGAAGATAGATTGATAATAAACGCTTCAAAGTATTTGTCATCATCTTCTTCTTTCTTGGAGAAGAAGCAACCCGATTTCTTCGATGGATTTTTGGATTATGAACCGGTTTTGTCTCCGGATAATCCTTTCTCTGAACCTACAAAAGTTTCTCCTACAGCTTCTTTGAGTTCTCTTGAAGATAAAGAAGTTTCATCTCCGGATTTCAAATTCTCTCCTCCTCCTCCTCCTCCTCAGTCTTCGCCGGATTTCAAATTCTCTCATCCTCCTCCTTCTCCTCCTCAGTCGTCTCTGCTGCCTCCAACCGAGAAAAAATCATCTTCAGATCAAGTAAATCATCCAACAAAACCCATGAACTAATGTCTGTAAATCAAACTTAACAATCTTTCTTTGGTCTTTGTTTGAAGGTGGTTGTTTTGAGAGTGTCACTTCATTGCAAAGGCTGTGCAGGGAAAGTGAAGAAGCATCTATCGAAACTTAAAGGTAATTAACAACTAATGAATTGATTCTAAGTTAGAGATCATCTTCATAATACTCTGTTTTTGATCCTTTGATCGTTGTATGCAGGAGTAACATCGTTTAACATAGACTTCGCTGCAAAGAAGGTTACTGTTACCGGAGATGTAACGCCGTTAACTGTGTTGGCCACCATTTCCAAAGTTAAAAATGCACAGTTTTGGCCTGAGATCATTCAGAAATAATTCCCTTTCCTTCTTTCTCTTATTGTCATAATTCTGAAAGACAAAACTTGTGAAAATGTAATGTTTGTATTGAAAAATGATTTCTAAACTTCCTTTCAAACACTTAAAACTTAATTGTGAAAAATGATTGCTAGTTGTTGATGACCACGATCAAAACTTAATTGTTAGTTCAGCGTTTAAAATTTTTGGTCTAACAACGGATCATAGCGACTGCCAAACAAACAAACAAAACCACATTTTTACTACGGTAGCTAGTCGCACTTGCCAGCAACCACGAAACAAATGACCACGAAACAAACATGGCTTTTTGATCTTCAAGTTGATAAAAGTCTCAAACATACTCAACATTTCTAAGCAAATTGAAACAAAACTCAGTATTACAGACTCTTTGCGAAAAGCTCGTTAGTATTGAGCACATTAGCATCAAAATACTCTTTATAAGGATGATTCTCAGGAACCAATTTCCTAAACTCTTCAAATTGCTTCTCTGCTTCATCTTTCTTCTTCAACAATGTATAAATCAAACCTGAACATAGATAAGGCCTAAAATCTTTAGGTTCATCTTTCGCCAATTCCTGATAAACTCTAAGAGCTTCAATTGGATTCCCTCTTATAACTCTAATTTGAGCAATCAACAACATCAAATCTCTGAAATCTTTCTTCTTGTTCTCCTTAATGCATTTCTCAATAGCACTGTTGATTCTACTCTCTACTTCTGATAATTTTGATTCTGAATCAGAGTAAGCCATTACTAATCCATGATAAGCTTCAACACGAAAAGGGTCTTTAGTTAAAACCTCTTTGAATCCTTTCGTAGCTGAATCGAAATCGCCACTGTAAATTTGTACCTGAGCTTTTAGAATTTGCCACTCTTGTTCTTCAGGATTGATTTCAATCAAACGGTTTAGAATCTCTAATGAATGTTCGAGATTTTTCGTCTCGAATTTGATTTTCATTAATGATTGAAGTGCTTCAACGTCGTTTGGATTGCTAGCTAGATGTTTTTCCAGTGCTGCTTCTTCCTCTTGTTGAATCGAGACTTTATCCAATTCTTCGGATTCGAGATTCGCTGCCGTGGTTGACGGAGGAGGAGCGATGGGAGTTGCGGTGGCAGGTTTAGTAGTGAGGTGTAGAGAAGCGGAGAATAAAGCGGCGGCTGTTGTTAGAGTTATGCAAGTGGTTTTGAGGAAAGAAGGTTTAGGGTTTGACGATGAAGACGAAGCTCTAATGGTACGAGACGGAAGAGGGTTTTGTAAGACTCGTAAAGAAATTGGTTTCGGCTGGGGTTTAGGGTGATCTTTAGTCTGGAAGTGGAATGTTTGGTTACAGTAGTTAAACCTCACCAGAGACGCCATTGTTGGGCTCTTCCGATTTACCAAAACCCTAACACAACGTCGACGACGATGAGATTGTGATAGAAGAAGACACCAAAAGCAAATTATCACAAGCGAAACGTCGTCGTTTGTTATTTGGGCTTTATAAACAGGCTTCATGGGCTTAATAGAGATGCTTAATGGGCTTTATAAAAAGGCTATAGTTAAAACTCACTTGTATACCCTTGGTATTATGATTTTTAATGGGAAAAATGTCAATTTTCTCAAAATAGTTGATTAAATCTTTAGTTCTTTGTTAACTTTTAAACAGTTGTCAATTTTGCGTTGATCTAACCAATGAAAATTTTCAATAAATTTAAATTAAAATTGACTTTTAAATTGAAAATTAAATTGGTTTTTAGAAGTTCGATTTACTTGTTATTTTCTTTTTAAAGAACTCCGAAATTTAATTTTTTTCTTCTCTTTTAAGAATAAACTCAAATTCGTCAGTTTAAAATATAAAGACAATATTTTAAAGTGGAGAATTTGAGCTCATTTTTAAAAGAAAAAAAAATTAAGCTTGAGGGTTTGTCAAGAGTAAGATAAGAAGTGAATTGAACTTCCAAAAACCAATTTGGCTTTCGAGAGTCAATTTTGATTTGAGATTATCGAAAAGTTCAATTGTCTGAGTCAACACAAAGTTGAAAGTTGTTTCAAAAGTCAACAAAAAATTGAAGTATAATCAACCACAGCCAAAGTTCAATATTTAATCAACTATTTTTGGAAAGTTCAAAGTTAAATTGACATTTGTCCTGATTTCTAATGGATAAGTGATACTTTAGGAGTTGCGATCGACAATATGCATCCACTTTCAAACAACTAATCGATTATAAACTTGAAGTGGATAATCTTAATATTCACAATCTTGAAAACAAAAAGGAAGATATAAAGTGTTCAAATAAAAAACGATATCCTTTGAGACTTGACCACTTGGCAAACTCGAAACTTATCCATACCAACATTGCAAACCATTAACTATGCACTAATGGTATAATAATTATTGTAGTCAATGTAACAAAAAAGAAAATGAAACCAAACAAAGTGGATTAGTGACAATGATACCATTATTAACAATAAGTCTTTAATGATTTGGTCTGTATTAATCTATTAGTCTCTCACTATATAAAACCTTAAACCTTGATTGATAATGTATTACAGTTTTTCAAAACAAGTTACAAATGAGGAAACTCAATTTAGTTCTTATGATATCGTTTAATCTCATTTTGGTGTGTGCCTTTGATGCAACCAAGACTAACCCTCCGGACCAGTGGAAAGGTTTACAACGGTCTGGTCCTTCTCCAGGGAGTTCTGATAATCCACCTGGAGCTCCTCCAACAGTAACCACTAAAGTTTTGGTTCGGTCTGAACCTTCTTCAGTTTATGGACCAAAAGCTCATGTGAAGCCAAACACTGCACGTAGAACCAAGACTTTGTTTTGAGTATTTGTACAAATAAGTAGAGGTGATCATAATCATGTGTTCATTTGTATGTGAACATATCAGCTCCTTGTGTGTGTTATATAACTTGTAAGGTTTAATCTATATGCATTTCAAATATTTTATGAACAAACTGGTCTTGTGGCTTAGTGGTAATGGGCTTACGTCTGTAAATACTACCACAATAATTCGAAGTCTGACCACTGCGAAATTTTACATGAGAACTTGTAGCTCCCTAGGACCAACAAATGTATCATGAGATTCGTCCGATGACACCTATAGAACTTCGTCATTTATCAATAATTACCACTTATGTGAAGCCCTGTGGAGTGCCGCTATACAGTATCACTGTCTAGTCTGGACCATTCTGGTGAAGAGTAGGACACATGGGTTATAAAAAAAAGTTATGAACCAGATGACTTGGACACATATTCAATGACTACTTGTTCATAGTAGTAAAGCCCACATATAAAACATTATACACTTTATCATATTGTTTAAAATCTAACCTTTTGACATAACAAATTATGTTAATCAAGCATATTAGAAAACGACATTACCTCATGACCGGTTTAATTGTTTGGTTTACTTTTTTTTCAATAATTGGATCGACAAAACTCAATTCATAGCTTAGTATACCTTTTAAAATTCTTTTTTTTAATCTTACTAGTGTAGTAGGAAATAATTGAACCCTAATATTCTGAGCCATTAACTGAATCATGCTAACCACTAGACTGAGAGTAATTCGGCATTACTTTTTTTAATCTTCAATTTACATTATTTTTGAAAAGTTTTGTTAAATTAAATTCACGAATCTATATGGATTTTTTTTATCAACAATGAACAAAACTCAATCAATAACTCAAACTTTAAACTTTAAACCTTTATCACAATAAATTATGCGGCTACCTAGAATCTAATTCCGGTTGAAAAAATCACAAAGATGGAAATTAGTCATTGGTTGAATTTTGTTTTAGTGTGTATGAAATGAACCTAATTGTCGTGACGTCCAAAAGTTATTCCCATGTTTTATTTTGAGTATCGCTAATATATAAAATTATCATTTATGAAATACAAAACAAAAGTCATAACTAAATACCCAAAACAAATACCACCAATATGAAGTAATTCTAGTTTAGTGACAGGTGGTAATTCTACTAAAGATAGATACCATTCTATATTTAGAATCGAGTTTTACAATCTATATTATGGAAAAATTTGACTATTAGACCGATCAGTTATTATTTAGTATTACCAAAAAATAGATACAACCCAAAACAAATACAAATTTATTTTTTGATTTGTTCATTGAAACTCTTGGTCGTATTCCAATGAACTTGTGGCTACTAAATTTTGATACCACCAAATTAATTAATGAGAGAGTAATGAGTAGTACTCACCGATTGACTAAAACGAGATGTTAACGTTAGAAGAAGTGTATACGAATGTTACGCAAATAAAATGGACCGTTAGAAACTCAACAATTTTAATAGTAAAAACAAAAATTAAAAATAATTGAAAGTGCATGCCAAAGAGTTTGGAATTACATGCATGAGATTACGTTTTCATTGGTGACAAAGTACATTTGTCTTCTTAGCCATTTCGTTTTCTTCTTTACTCTTTTGTTCTTTCTTTTTTAAAACTTCATATCATTTTTTTCTTTCGCTTGCAAAGTTGGGAATATATAAAAGAAGGCATCAAAAATGTAATTGAAGAAACAAGATTGATTCACTTTCATATTTAGGTACTTGTTTGTCCTTGTAAAATAGCCAAAGTGTTTGTACACAAAACTGTGAGAATATCACATATCGTTAAGGATAGGAAATTAACTCTAGTATATATGGGATAAAGGTCCCTTCATTCATTGCCAGTTGTTTTTGAGTTGGAAGCTCATAATTCTATATGGTATCAGAGCATGAACACATCTGCCCACCCGATCCGATCCGGCCTATCGAAAGAGGCCCAATTAATCTGATCTGAAATTGAATTATCGAGACTAATAGCAAGACATGTTATTGTCTCGAGGGTGTGTGTGAGAATATCTCATATCGCTAAGAATGGGAAATTGACTCTAGTATATATGGGATAAAGTTCCTTCTACTCATTGACAATTGATTTTGAGTTGAAACCCGTAATTCTACAAAAATAGTTAGGCAAATTCTTAATTCCAAAATTCTTGTACACTAAATTGGTAAAAAATGACATTAAAATGTATAATTTTTAAGAAGTGGTTAAGTATCATATTTATTGTCTAATTTATCCAAATTTGGTTTAAAATCAATTTTTTATTCAAATTCGATTCCAAAAATCATATATATATATATATATATATAGTAAAGAAATTTCCTATACCCATGATCTAGCCATGAAAACATTTGTGACTAGGAAACAACTACGAGATCAATTACAAATATTCATCAATTTTTTTTAAAATGCAACAATTAACCATAATTTTTTTGTAACCACATCCATATGACTATAAAAAAAATTCTCATGGCTAAACCGTGACGAAAGGAATAGTTAATCGTTATTTTTTTCTGAAAATATGTGGATCGAAATATTATTGATCTAATGGTTGATAAAGTTGTAAGAAATTTTCTTTAGTATATAAAGACATGGATCTGTCTACTTATTGCTAATTGGTTTTGAGTTAGAAACCCATATTCTAATATGGTATCAGAACCTACGATCCATACTATCTAATCTGATCTGACCCATAGTTGATCCATTATCGATAAACCAAAAATTGGTATCGTCGATCTATCCTCGAACTTATCGAGATTATTGATTAAAGAGTCATTATCTCGAGGGGCGTATTAGGGAATAATATTCCACATCAGAAGTTAGAATGGATTTTTTCTATTATATATAAAATATAAACGTCTTTACTCATTGCTAATTGGTTTTGAATTGAAAATTCATATTTTAATAGATAAAAACAAATCTATTGTAAGGTGAGGTAATTAGTAGATAAAAATGTTTTTTGTTAAGTTGAGGTCCAAAATAAGCAAGCTGAATTAGAGAGTGTCACTACCAAATTCAGACTAAACTTAGCTTCAACATTGACCAAAAATAGTAAAAAGACAAAGGGAAAAACAAAGAAGCCACCAGAGTTTAGCATTCATCACCAAATCCCAACACGCAATTCAATGTAATGACGAGAACATTCCCACATGCCTCCACGTGCCTACCACGTGGCATCTCCACCATTTGATCTCTGTCCTACACTTTACTTCTCTGCATTTGGTTTCAACCCTATGAGGTAGACAAACTTTTGAGAGTTTATTGCAAATTATCTAAACGACTAAACCCTAATCTTAATGATATTGGTAATGACCATTTATAGTGTTTTGAGCATTAATAGTGAATGATTAGTCATATGACACATTCTAAGTGGTTAAAAATATGAATACATGTAGAATTGTTATATATTTTATTTTATTGTAAATAATAATTAGATTGATAACATGAGAACTATAGTCAAATTATTCTAATTAAAGTATGGTGTAATGTAAGTGGCATTTAGCCTAGTAGCAGACGGTAAGTCTACTAAAAATAAGTACACTTATATATTCAAGGATCGAATTATGCCGCCTACATTGTACAGAAACTTGGCTAATGAGTCGGTCAGTTGTAGCCTAATATTAACAAAAGAATGTATGGTGTAATTCAAATTCTATCACTTAGTGTCAAACTAGATTACACTAGATTATGAACAAGTCACCTGAAATACGTGCTTAATCGTATTAGCTATAATTTAATATGAACACTATTAATCAATTGCATATGTAACCTTCACAGACAATTACACGATTCATTTTTGTTACTTTTTAATCATGTTTCCAAATAGAACAAAAAAATGAATTCAACTATATATAAAATAATATAAAAAAATGAATACTACTAAAATTCATCATATATATGAAATACATTATAAACATAAACATAAAGATAATTGTATTTGATTCAAGTGCTAGATTTTAGAATACATGCAAATAAATCATAACATAAAAAAATAAAATAAAAACAAGTGGGCCAAGAACCTTTTTCAAATAAAGCTGTAAAATATATTTATTTCCCATTGGTAAAATTATTTATACCCTAGTGAAAATCATAATACATATGACTAAAGAGTGTACATATATAGAATCATTGATCGATTCACACATATACATACATATATGATGATCTTAAATAGTAGTTCGTGAAAGCAAATCTCGAATTCTTCGAGCTGTCTCTTTCTCTGTTGGTATTTCTTCTCTTCTTCTCGCATATGCTTCGAAAAACTCTTTGTTCTCTTTCTGTAACTCCTTCCATACTGCAAATTTTATCACTTCTTATCATACAAAACATACATATACACATATATATCTGCCATTATACATACGTCTGTGTAGAATTAGGTATTAAACAGTTTAGTTTATTGATCTCACAAATTACAATATTTATATACCTGTAGAAGTGATATATATACGTATATGTAGAATTAGATACTGAACGATTTAGTTTATTGATCTCACAAATTACGATATTTATATACTTGTGGAAGTGATATATATACGTATTTGTAGAATTAGGTATTGAACGGTTTAGTTTATTGGTTTCACAGGTTACAATATTTATATACCTGTGGAAGTGACGATGGGCTTAATGTTAGCATGCTTGAACAGAGCATCCATACACTCTTCTTTGCTCATGTTAAACACTATACATTCTTCTATCAAATGATGCACCTGCAATGATGATGATGATGGTATATTATAACATATGATGAGTGTCGGCTAGAGAGAATACTAAAAGGTAAGAGATTGGTTTTGCTTGAATCGTACCAAATGGATGTAAGATGCTTGTGAGCTTGTATGATCATTACTCATGATATGATGATGATGATAATGATTAACAAGTAGTTGATTTTATAGAGAGAAATTAGAGAGATTGATGATGAAGGAGAAGAGAAAAGTAGGAGAAAATATATAAAAACGTAGAAGAGCCGCAAAATAAGGAAGATGGTCACTAAAATATTTATAAGTAAAATAAAAAAAAAAATCTAAATAATATAAAATAAAATTGATTTATAATGATAGTCACGAGAATGACCTATAGAGTGGAATGTCACTTTTTATTTTTGCTAAAATTGACATGTTTTTGTAATCATGGAATCGTCTTATATCGTGAGTGTTGATGATTGCAAAACCCAAAAAAAAATAAAAAAAATTCTTTCATCTGGAATTCTGGATTATAAAATATATATTGGCAAAAAAAGAAAAAAAAAAAATATATATATATACATATATAAATAAATATATATATATAAGCAGAAATACAAGTTCATACAAAAATGGAAAATAAATATATCTTTAGAAACAAAACTCGAAAAAAGAAAGCTAGTAAAAACTCAAATAAGAAATAATTAAGCCAAAAAAGATAAAAAATTTCGAATATATTAACCCAAAAATCATAAAAATCATTTATTAAATTTTAATTTACACAATATAATATATATAACATTTTTAATATATATATAGTAATGAATAAAAAAATATTATCCTAAACGGTGTGCTGAGTTATGCTAAAATCAGTTGCTGACTTGTACAATTGGGCTCAAGATGGGGCCCAGAAGCCCACGTGGGGATATGCTTATGATTGGCTAAGAAGAGATTACAATAGATATTCACGAAATGAAAATGCTTACGTGGCGGTGGAGCCCATTATCACGTGAAGTGGGACCCTCTTAATAGTGTATTTAGTAATGTATGACCATAATAATCATTAAAGTTTCATATTGATTAAAGTATTTAATATTTAAATTAAATTATTTGTACTTTACCTTATGTAGATATAGTAAAGCCACCTAAATCCACCTACCATAAATCGACATCTTTGTGCTTTTATGATTTTATTTTTTACTGTATATCTCTTATATAATAAAAACATAACATTAACAGAAATACCGTAGTTGTATTGTTACTAGGAAATATTTTCACATAATATTTGTCACACAATTAAATTATGATAAGATTATATAATTAATTAATTATTATCTAGATTACATATTATTTATTAATTAATTATAAGAGATTATCTTGCCTACGAGATTATCATTATTATTTATTTATCCTACGAGATTATCATAATTATATCATTATCTTAATTGATATTTATTAAAAATAATTCTCCTAATCCTAATAGGAAAACTAATAAACAACATTTATTTAAGACCCGACCCGCCTAGGACAATTATCACAATTCTCAAACGACTCGAAATTAAGATTTGAATATCACAATTATCACAACATCTATTTAACTACTTAAGATTTGATTTTCGTCGGTTAAAAAAAAATCTCTATCCAATTAAGATTTGAATTTTGGTTGTTTAAAAATAAAGTTTTAACCAATTAAGATTTAATTTTTGTTGGTTTATAAAGACCAATTAAAATTTGATTTTTGCAGGTTTTTTTAAAAAATATTTAACCAATTAAGATTTGATTCTCATTGGTTCTTTTAAAATAAATCTTTTGTTGAGATTTTGATAAGAACCTTAATACGATTTTGTTTGTTCTAACAAATAAGTTTTTTTAGATTTTAATAGGAAACTTAAATTAAATATTAGTGGTCAACACAATAAAAAACAACAAAAAAATATTGTATTGAGATATTCCTAATCCAAATC
>OVBA01004438.1:0-23519 GCA_900406435.1 Lepidium aucheri | reverse complement strand
AATATGATTGTAGAAGACGAACGACATATGTATACACAGTTCGATGTGAGCAAATTCACAGTGGCGGAATCTTCAAGAAGTACACAAGTCGATTTCACATATTCTACAAATATCCCATCCAATNCGAATTCGTGATCGAACAATCCACGAACAATTGAAGAACGATTTGGTCGAGCATATATGGACTAAATTTTCAACAAATCATGATTAAATAGATTTTCTATACGATTAATTAGTCCACTTAAGTCTTTGTCTTACAATTACTCATTCCCAATAATAATTTTATTACCTACAAAAATTATTTTTTTAATTAAGAAACCCTTACAAGAAACCCTCAATAATCACCAACACAAACTCAAAAAAAACTAACAATCTCCTAACAATACTTTTTACTACTTTAATTACTAGTTTATTCATAGAAACCCAAAATAAGAAACTCCCTATAAGACCATGTGCAACCCAGTATCTTGAAGGGTTTCTTAATTGAAAAAATTATTTAAATAATTGTGGGTCCCACAATTTATATAAAAATTCGTACCTTACAACTCTTATATAAGAACCGATTCTTCATTCATTTTTCACCAAATTGCGGGCTCCACTGACACGTGGCGGCCTGCAATTGGTCTGATTTTTTTTTTTTAAATCGGACGAAAAAAAAAAATTCAAAAAACTTTAGTTTGGGAGGGTTGCAAATGGTCTAATGTTGCTCTTAGATTTTCAAAAATAAAAGGCTTGCTTAGAGGGAGAGAAGCATCGGTTGCTTCAAAGACAAAAACTTAAGTTAGTTAGGTTTTATAGGCCAACGGTTATCTTCTCCTTCTCCTTCTCCTTCTTTGCATTCTTCAAACCTAAGCAAAGATCCATTTTTTGTTTGATCATTCGTCGCCATCTCACACCCAATTTCACCTTCTCTGACATTATCGCTACACCTTCCTTTCTTCACTATTTCATCAAAACGTACTCCACCTGGTTTTCAATTTCATACCATATCAAACCCTTTTCTGTTTCATTCTCGAGGATTCTGAAACTTCTTAGGGTTTCGTGACTGTCTAGCTCCAGCTTCACTCATTATCCTCTTTTGTTCTTGTTCAGGTCCAAGAGAGAGATAAATCAAATCTCTCTCATTCCAATATGAGTACTCGTTATTCCTCTCAGTTACAATCATCAGCCATTTCATCTATCACTGTCTCCTCATCTTCTTCCTTGGATTCCATACCTCGGAATGATAACAGCTACATGGCTCCAGAGAATTTTCAGTCTTCTTCTTCCTTGATGAGACTAGCCATGAGGGTATCTAGAGCAAGGTGGTTCTTATTCTTAAGAAGAGTGTTTCATTACCAGAACGCATCAAGATCTGATCTTGGCACCAATCCTTTCAATTCAATCACTTGGATGATATCAGAGCTCGTCGCTTTGCTTCTACAGATCACAGTCATAACATCCACATTAGCTTTTTCCAAGATAGAGAGGCCTATTTGGCCTATGAGGCTATGGATCACCGGCTACAATGTCGGATGTATGCTCAATCTTATGCTATTATATGGTCGTTATCGTCAGCTAGACACTAACCAAGGAAATGGATTTAGCTTCAGTGATATTGAGCAGCAACAGAGAAGCAGAGAAGACACAAGGTTACTAGCAAAAACCTACTATTTTATTAGATTCCAAGACCAGAATCAAATGACTGATTTTTCACTCTGTGTTTAGATGCTCGCATTTGATGAACAGATGCCGAACATTGCTAGAGCTTTTCTTCGCCATATGGTTTGTGATAGGTAATGTATGGTTTTTTGATTCTCGGTTAGGTTCTTTCCACTATGCACCAAACCTTCATGTCCTCTGCATCTCCCTTCTCGCTTGGAACGCTCTATGCTACTCTTTCCCATTCCTTCTCTTCCTCCTACTCTGTTGTGTTGTGCCACTCATTAGTAGCTTCATAGGCTACAACATGAATACTGGATCTTCCGAAAAAGGAGCTTCAGATGACCAAATCTCCAGTCTCCCAAGTTGGAAATACAAACTCGTTGATGAAACTTCTGATCTTGCTCAAGCAACCAATGATCCAGTAAGCTCTAAAACTGAGTTCTAAATAGGTCGAACAGTTCAAAATCAATCTTTCTGTGGATCCCTTCTTATAATCTCTAAAATTGAAAGTAATATTCTTGATATTTGCAGGAATGTTGTATATGTTTGGCAAAGTACAAAGATAAAGAAGAAGTGAGAAAGCTTCCATGTTCGCATAAGTTTCACTGCAAATGCGTAGATCAATGGCTTCGTATCACCTCGTGTTGTCCTCTCTGCAAACAAGATCTTCCCAACTAAAAATCAAAACGGGACCGGACTTGTGATTTAATAATGTCTGACCACGAAGTTCCATACTTAAATTGTTTTTATCTTTACTTTTGTTTTTTCTGTTGTCGCCTACACACGGACACTTGTGAGTGTCATTTTTTTTCTTCTTTTTTGTACAAAGAATCAGTAATTGTAATAAAAAACAGACAGTGTCACAGGCACACGCAACCAGATTGAATGGTGATTGATCTTTAACTAGTTTTTAGTTTTTGTTATTTAAAAACTAGTTTTTTAACCATTTATGATTTTGATAAAATTGATTTTCCAAAGTCAAAAACTATTTTTTGATTAGAGGCTATCATTCAAGTTTTTAGCTTTTTTGTTTTTTTACAAACTTCAAAAACTGGTTTTTGGAATATCAACATTAAATTTTCTAAAATACAAAAACCATTTTTTCAGTATTTTGAAAATAAATATTAGAATCTAAAAACTAAAACCAAAATCTAAAATCTAAAAACTAAAAATTAAAATCTAAAAACAAAAGCCAAAAAAACATAACTAATGTTTTGCTGTTCTTGTCCTACCAATAATCAAAGTCTTTACTTCCAAATGAATAGATCGTTTGGAACTGGTAAACAATTAACCGTTGTTATATTTGATGTTTAAGCTACACCTGGACATAAAGTATGTTTTGAAAACCAATCGAATCGAATCTGATCCAAATTTTCAAAATACTCGAACAAATTATATACAGGTTAATCGAAAGACTCAAACCCTAAAAACTTAACCTGATCAGATCCGGATGTCCAAATACCCAAATATCAAGGACTAGTTGAAACTCATTACGTAAAAAAACATAAACCAAACTCAAACCGAAAGAGCACAAATCAGACCAAATTAACCATAGGCATTCGGTTCTTCGGTTCGGTTCAGATCTGTTCTTTCAGTTTTCGGTTCTTTTCATTCCGGAAAAATAATAACTAATAGATATCAACAAAAATTTATTTTTGGTTCCGGTTCTGCTTCTTCCGGTTCTTGAAATTTGATAACCAATGGATACCTATTAAAATTCAGTTCGGTTTTGGTTTGGTTCCAATTCGAATACTTCTATTTAATTTTATTATAAAAGTTTTAAAAATATTTTCCCCTTTTCCGCCTCAATTCTTTCGAATACTAGTTTAAGAATAAGTGATTTCCCATTAAAAACCATAAATTAATTAAAAAATATTGATTATTTTACTTTTTAGTAATTTTGATTCAAATCAATTAACAAATTTAGATTTATAATTACAATTTTGGATATTTAGATTATTAAATTATATATAAATAATTATTTTTAATTATAAAATTGTATTTTGGTTTTTCCGGATAACTATTCGGATTCTGGTTTGATTCCAATTTTTTTGGTTCTTAAATTTTTAAAACCGTTCGGTTATTTAGGCGATTCAATTTCAATATCACTTTCTCAATTTGGTTCAATTTAGTTTTTTGGTTTTGGTTACTATGACCAGGACGAGACCAAACCATGCATCAGTCCTATAAGGACAGCGCATAAGGACCCAGGATCCAGTCCCTCCCAAGACAACGTGTGAAAGTGAATGTAATAAACACTTTTATCACTCCTATTACAACTGTATCAACATCCAGTTAATTAAAATATTTAATTAATTTATCAATGATATGATTAACTTCATACTATATAAATTGCCAACAAACAAAATACTTTGGTTTTTCTTACTTTTCATATTTAAATGTTTCTGCAATTTTCGTCTTAATAGAAAATCGTGTCTGCCTTTTTCTCTCACTTACCAATAAGAGTTTTTTTTTTTTTTTTGTTCCGCGTGTTCCACCGCAACCATCGTCAGCTTTAACCGCCGGAGCCGCCGCAAGGAAAGGCTCTTCATCGGCCGTGGCGTAGGGCTTTTTCCTCTTCTATTCTCCCTTATCTACGATTTCTTGGTCGGTTGCTTCCTCTTATCTCGTTTGTGTATGTATTCCGGGAAAATTGGGATGGAAAACTAATTTATATTTGAGATTGAGAATCAAACAACTAAATTATCTAATTCGTATTTGCTGGAATTTCTTCGACAAGCTGATAGATCTTTTGTGCTGATTCTGAAGTTGTAGAACGAGATTTGGTCTCGTCTCTGAGTTTTTTTGTATCTGAATCCGAACGATTTGGAATCTAAACTCGTTGGATCGCTTTTTCTCCATAGCTTGCTCAATCACTTCTGACTAGATTCAGGTTTCGATCCTCAGGGTTATATTTTTTGACGATTGAATTAGTCTTGATGGTTTAATTCCGTTCTTCATTATGCGTTTCTGACGTCATATTGGCTTCCTCAGTGTTTCGTAGCTCTTAAATTTGGGTATGGGTTCTTGCCTAAATGATGTCTGTTCCATGATTATGATGTTTTGACAAGAGAAGAGTACATTGGTTGGTCTGGAAATGAATCTGCACTTTAGATTAAAGCGTAAAGTTAAAAGATCATGATCGATGAGGAATATACATCCTTACTGTTTGTGTTTCACTTACAATAAATATCTGGCTTCAGATCTGACAATGATTGATCTTTTTTTGCTCCTTTTAATCTTGAACTGTTTTGCACTATTTTTGGTTTTAATGCGCTAAAGGTAAATAATGACTACATTCCTTTTCATGGGCACAGATATCATTAAAGTCTACAAAGCATTGCCTTTCTAGCAAACCAGGAAATGGTTAAAAGGTACATATATTGTTCATATGCATTATGTTTTTAGTTTCTTTCTAGTTGTTCGAATATTCTAACATTTTTTTGTTATCACCAGGCATGGAGAGTTTTGATTTACGAGAGATATCATGTCGCAGTGCTTAGACGGTTTCAAGCATGCTTGCACCTCTTTTTTGCGGTGTTTTGATATTGATATATACAAACAATCTGGAGGACTTGGAGACCCTGAATTGCTTGCGAGAGAGACAGTTTGTATGCTCTCAGCTTTTTTCCTATCTTCTTTCAGCTTCCATTTACTCTTTTTGTTGAGTTATCTGACTCAAAGGCATGCTATTCCTCTAGTTGATGATGCTCTCTGTCAAGAGGAGTGCAAATCTTTCTTCTGTATTTTGATAATTGAATTGTTTGGGTGCAGTTAGTGTGAGTGAAATAGAGGCTCTCTATGAGCTATTTAAGAAAATCAGCAGTGCTGTGATTGATGATGGGCTAATAAACAAGGTATGTAGGAACTGTATGTCTTTTTCGACATACACTTTCACTTTTCACGCTTATTGCTACTCGTTTTGAACAGTCTTTCTGATTTTCCTTTTTATGTCCTCCTGTAATTGTATTAGGAAGAATTTCAACTAGCGTTATTCAAGACAAATAAAAAAGAGAGCTTGTTTGCAGATCGGGTACGGTTTCATCACCTGAAAGTCTTTGTAATCCATTTGCCAAAAGATCCTTTTCAAGGATATCTGACATTATCAATCTCAGGTATTCGATTTGTTCGACACAAAGCATAATGGAATATTGGGGTTTGAGGAGTTTGCCCGTGCTCTCTCCGTCTTTCATCCAAACGCTCCCATAGAAGACAAGATTGACTGTAAGCCTCTGATCTCAAAAAATTGATTCAAGAAACCATCTGTAACAAATTGTCCAGTGTTCATATTCTGTATAAAATTCATGAAATTTCATTAATGGTTACCTGGAATATTATTTTCCAGTTTCGTTTCAGCTATATGATCTTAAGCAACAAGGGTTCATCGAGAGGCAGGAAGTGAAGCAAATGGTGGTGGCTACTCTAGCTGAGTCCGGCATGAACCTTTCAGACGAGATCATAGAGAGTATAATCGACAAGGTGCAGTTTCCTTCCTTTCCCCCACTCAATTCTATTTTCTGGTTCACTGTAGTATAGCCAACTCGTGATAGCAGTTCAAAATGAAGTAAAGCGTGATCTCTGTGTTTCTTCTTTGGCAGACATTTGAGGAAGCTGACACAAAACACGACGGAAGGATTGATAAGGAAGAGTGGAGGACTCTTGTTCTTAGGCATCCTTCTCTTTTGAAGAACATGACACTTCAGTATCTCAAGTGAGTTCCTAAACTATAGACGAAACCAATGTTTGAAGCTAATGGAACTTCCAATGTTTCTGCATCAGTTATTAACACCGATCTCTTGTATTGCGTACAGGGATATCACAACTACATTTCCGAGCTTTGTGTTTCACTCGCAGGTGGAAGATACCTGAGAAAAGCAATAGCATATTAGCAGGGCAGAGTATTTGGTAATTGTCTTTGTTTTCTAAATATGTAACATTTTTTTCTGTTTCAATGTCCCTGAACATTTTCAAGATTTTGTTGTTACATCTGTGAAATCTGATATTTTTTCTGTTCCCGAGTTTGGTGTTTGTTTTTTTCTCCTCGCATCTGTAGATATACTCCTAATATTGTGACATAATTTTCCTTATAAGTTGTGTGGAAGATACAATTCTGAAACAATAGCCAAAGAACAGTGAAAGAACAAACTTGAAAATAGAGAAAAGGACTCGACTCGCATGCTTTGGAAAGAACTAATGTAGACAGATTCAATTTCAAGTTAATATTTTGTGACAACCGGTTGCTTGTTGTATTGAGGTAAATTTGAGAACATATACTTGAGACGACTTATAAAGATCATATAAACCAGAAGACATAGCAAAAAACTAGTAAAATTTCCGAACGAACATACTTAGTTGCAGACATGATTTAAGTCATAATAAAAAAAACCCAAGTTCAGATAACCGAGAGCGAAAAGAAAAAGGGGGAGAGAGATAAAAATACTAATTAAAAAGAGAAAACTGATGATAGAAAAGAGAGGAGGTCGAGTTTCCGCATCGTTGGGGCTTAGTCGACTTCTTCCATCTTGCTTCCTTCAGCCTCAGCGTCATCTTCAAGTGGTGGCATGTCAGCATCAGCTTCAGTCTCACCTGCATCATCAATGCTCAGTCCAAGCTTAAGCATCCTGTGGATTCTGCTTCCGAAGGTGTTTGGCTCGTCAAGGCTGAATCCGGAGGTGAGAAGAGCAGTCTCGAATAGGAGAAGGACGAGATCCTTGACAGACTTGTCGTTTTTGTCAGCATCAGCTCTCTTCCTCAACTCATCCATGATTGAGTTTTCTGGGTTGATTTCCATTGTCTTCTTGCTGGACATGTATCCAGCCATGCTGCTGTCTCTCAAGGCTTGAGCCTTCATGATTCTCTCCATGTTAGCAGTCCAACCGTACTCACCAGTTACAAGACAGCATGGTGAATCAACAACACGGTCTGAAACAATGACCTTCTCAACCTTGTCTCCCAAAACATCCTTGATCACCTTGCACAACCCCTCGAATTTCTCCTTGAGCTCTTCCTTCTTTTTCTTCTCGTCTTCAGTTTCCTCCAGTTTCAAACCTTCCTTGGTGGCAGAGACAAGTTTCTTTCCTTCAAACTCCTTGAGCTGACCAATGGCGTACTCATCAATGGCGTCAACCATGTAAAGCACTTCATATCCCTTCTTTTTAAGCTTCTCAAGGAAAGGAGAGTTCTCCACAGCCTTCTTGCTCTCCCCAGTGATGTAGTAGATGTCGTTCTGTCCTTCCTTCATCCTGGTCACGTAATCCTTAAGACTAGTGAGCTCGTCTCCACTCTTGGTTGAATGGTAACGGAGCAATTCAGCAATCTTGGTTCGGTTCTGAGAGTCCTCGTGGATACCCAACTTCAAGTTCTTGGAGAATGCCTCGTAGAATTTGTTGTAGTCTTCCTTGTTCTCAGCAATCTCAAAGAAGAGCTCAATGCACTTCTTCACAAGGTTCTTGCGGATGACCTTGAGGATCTTGTTCTGTTGAAGAGTTTCTCTTGAAATGTTGAGGGGAAGGTCCTCAGAGTCGACAATACCCTTCACAAATCCAAGGTATTCGGGAATAATCTCTTCACAGTTGTCCATGATGAAAACACGACGGACATAGAGCTTAATGTTGTTGGGCTTCTTCTTTGTGTCAAAGAGATCGAATGGAGCCCTCTTGGGAACAAAGAGAACAGCCTTAAACTCAAGCTGTCCTTCAACAGAGAAGTGCTTGACAGCCAAATGCTCCTCCCAGTCATTGCTGAGACTCTTGTAGAAGGCAGCGTATTCCTCCTTGTTAATTTCTTCTGGCTTCCTCATCCAGATGGGCTTTTGCTTGTTCACAAGATCAAACTCGTGAGATACCTCCTTGATCTTCTTCTTTTTCTTTTCCTCCTTTTCTTTCTCCTCATCTACTTCCTCAACCTTTCCTTCCTCGTCCTTCTTCTCTTCCTCTTCCTCGTCATCTGAGATCTCCCTCTCAATGGTCTTCTCAACCCAAAGAGAGATTGGGTAGCTAATGAACTCGGAGTGCTTCTTGACCAAATCCTTAAGACGACGCTCTTCGAGGTACTCCAACTGGTCTTCCTTGAGGTATAGGGTCATCTTGGTACCCCTACCAAGGCTCTCACCAGACGTATCCCTAGTCACTGTGAAGGATCCTCCGGCCTGAGACTCCCAGACATACTGCTCATCATCATTGTGCTTCGTGATGACGACAACCCTCTCAGCTACCAAGTAAGCAGAGTAGAACCCAACACCAAACTGTCCAATCATGCTGACATCAGCACCAGCAGCCAATGCCTCCATGAATTCCTTGGTACCAGACCTGGCAATTGTACCCAAGTTGTTGACCAAATCTGTAAACAACCAAAATGCAAAGCATCAGCCATCATAAACACAAATTAAGATAAAACATTCAAAATAGAATCTGATTCTGTAATCACACTAACCAGCCTTTGTCATCCCAACACCACTGTCGATAATGGTCAAGGTGTTGTTGGCCTTGTCCGGGATGATGTGGATGAAAAGCTCTGGCTGACCATCGAGCTTGCTCTTGTCAGTCAAGGACTCAAATCGAATTTTGTCCAAAGCCTATACACCACAAACGAGAGATTATTAGCATAATACAAATTAATGAGATCAAAAACCCAAGGCAAAATTACCATAGCTTTGAGAAAGCGTCTATTTACATGAAGACAAAGCAAATTAACTGCTGCATTCAAACCAATTTCAACTCTTATAATGCAAACCTACGCAAAGCCCTAAGCTAATGCTAATTTACCTCACGTCCTTAACAATTTGTAGAAACGTACAACCAACAAACCAAAAGATCTACGAAGAAAAATAGTCAAAGACGATAAACTAAGGCTTAGATTACCCAGAAAGCTATCAGAGATTCTAAATCTTACTTCGACAACCTACCTTCACTGCTACTGGTCAATAACGTTAATCACAAACACAACTGGACGCTCTAAGGTAATTAATAAAAAGCACATTTAGTGAAAGCGTAACCATAGCCAACACAGATAGATCAAACCACACGAAAACTAGTCAACAGATCAAGGTACAATCTAAAAGAGAGAGAAAAGAAGGACGCACATCAGATGAGTTACTGATGAGTTCACGAAGGAAGATCTCCTTGTTGCTGTAGAAGGTATTGATAATAAGGGAGAGAAGCTGATTGATCTCAGCCTGGAAGGCAAACGTCTCTGTGTCCGACATCACGATCTCAGAGCTAGAAAGAATTTTTTACGCTACGGAAGACGAAGAAACAGAGCTGAGGAAACGAAAAGAGTTTTTCTCACTTGATTAGAATGAGCGAGGCTGCTCTGAGACGGAGGAACTAGGTTTTATACTGGGTACTCGTAGGGTTTCTAGATCCTTCCACAAAACAGGAAAATTGGAGAAAAGCGTAAAAAAAAAAAAAAAAAGGAAACTAAACTCTCACGCGCTATTGATTTCTAGATCCTTCCACAAAACGGAAAAATTGGAGAAAATCGTTTAAACAAAAAAAAAGGAAAATAAAAACTAACGCGCTAGGATAGCGCGTGTTTTACTCAACGAATTTTCCTTAGTTGAAGCAGTATGGGTCCCACAGGCCCACCAAGTTTAACGATGGATTGTTCCGTAGGTAATCTCCGACTCTTTTGCAATTTCTTCTTATCCATAATCTAGAGAAGACGAAGACTATTGACGACGGCGACGATGGCTATGGAGATTGCTCATTTTTTCACCGGATCATCTGTGGTCCTAAGGTTTTATTCGAAAATTTTGTATACGTATTTTGAGAATCGATCACTGTTTCCGCCATCGATTTGAGAGTGGAGATTGTACTTTTTCTTTAGCAGCATGGGAAAATCTAGGAACGAAGCTTCTGGGATTGCTCGTGGTGGATTACCATCGGCTTCGGCCGTACACGTTCCCAGAAGAATGTTTATGCAGCTTGCTGGGTTTAGCTCGGTCTTGACGCTATTGGATTTTCCTGGTTTATCGGCTCCAATTCCTCAGATGAAGGAACCTGAGGTCATCAGGTACAAATTCTTCTTCTCTGAGCTATCGAGTCTCACTTTGATTTTGATTGCGGGAATTGCATTCAATCGTCGTGTCATTGTAGACTCTCGAATTGAATAAGCTCTGTACAGAATTCAAAACCAAACAATCTCATCTTTGAATGTGAGTGATCATTGCTTTGATAAGCTATTTACAAAGTAGAGTTGAGGAAGTTGATTTATTGTTATCAATTTGATTGTTCCATTGTTGTTACTTGTTACATGAAATCGGTTCCTCATCCTAAGTTTTCTTCCTATTTTTGATTGGCGATCGAAGATTCCAGGACGTTAAAGCTCCCTAGTGGCGTAAGGTTTCAAGGTATGATTCCTTCTCAAGAAATTTTGTCTGTTGTTCCTGCTGATGATAACAATTATGAATTACTTTGAAACATACAAAGCCTTGTAATTTATTACTCATGGAAGTCGTTTCTCAGAGATTATTGAAGGAGACGGACCAGAAGCTCATAAAGGGGACCTGGTCGAACTAAACTATGTATGTAGGCGAGCAAATGGATATTTTGTTCATAGGTGAAAATTTCTTGCTTGACATTAGATACCTTGATTGTTTCTTTCGCTAAAAGTTTTTATCATTTTTATGTAACACTCATTGTTTCTTGGTTCAGCACTGTGGACCAATTCAGTGGTGAAAGTTCTCCTGTCAGACTTTATCTTGATGAAAGCGATGTACTTTGATTTCGCTCTCAAACTTTACATATAACACGGCGATCCAATCACTGCTTGTACTAACAAACAGCTTGACTCGACAGGTGATTGAGGGCTTGAAGGAAGTCTTGGTGGGCATGAAAGTTGGAGGTAAAAACATGTAATGAACAAACAAGATTTTGGTGTTTTTGATGTGATATCCTGTTCTTATTGAACCAGCTTAGTCTTTTCTGGTTCCAGGTAAGCGTAGAGCACTGATTCCTCCATCAGTAGGGTACATAAACGATAAATTGAAGCCAATCCCTGAGGAGGTATTCCTCAGATCTTTGCTCTTCATCCTCCAAACGATGAACATGCTGCATATGTATGTCTCAAAAATAATTGTCATGTGTGTTTGTGTCTGCAGTTTGGACCACGACGTAGCCTTCTATCACACGCAAACGAGCCTTTGGTCTTTGAAATCCAGCTCTTGAAAGTATTATGATCCTGTATATTATTTTTCCTGACAATGTCAATGAATGTAAACATTGGCTGTGATTTTTCATATTCCTTTTGTATATCTGTAAAGTCAACTGCTTAGAACAATCTTGCGAGTTCTGCTCGAGTTGATGAATGATGATGTTGAATTACTTACGTTACGTGTTTTCGTTACAGTTGTTAAAATAACCACACAAATCCTTTCAGTTTTTACTCAGAAATTTTTTTTTTTTTAAAGATGAGAAGAAATTAAAAACTAATTAAGCAGCAAAACGACGTCGTTACGAGCGAACAACGTTAGATCATCGGTTCTATTCTTCATTCGTAAAGATTTCTTTAGCTGCGGCAAACCTTAACATCCACGAAGAACCACGATCGCCGGCGTTTTGGTCTTTCATTGTTTTCTTCTCTTAAAAAGTAAGAAATCAACTAAAATAGTTTGGAAAAATGTCACAAGGATGGTTTTCGATGGGCGGAAGTAGCAGCGGAGATCAGCCGCAGGAGCAGCAGCAATCGGGTTCTTCTCTGCTCGCTGATTGGAATTCTTACGCAGCCTCTAGGGATTTCGAGGAAAGTGGCGGAAGTTTCGGGTTTGATATCGAATCCGCTGTTAGATCTGCCAACGACACTGTTTCGGGCACCTTCAGTGTGTAAGTCATCGAAATCTCTACCAAATTCGGGTTGTAGAATGCAACTACTCAACTCAGGCTGTGTTTATTACCTGACTGAATCTGTGAAGATGGGGAATTTGGTGGTAGTAAGAGGCGGGTCTTAGGGAATCTGAGCAATTGAGTTGTACTTTTACTGATTGTGGAGACGTTACGTTGATAGCTTGGGAGATACATTTTTGATTTTTTGCATACCAAATTACCAATGGGTCATGGATTTATTGTTTAGTAAATTTGGGTCTGATGAGTAATTTATATGCAAGTGTTATGGATCTAGTTGTGAAAGTCGTGTGTTCATCACTCACTGGCACCAAAGCTCTTTGGGTGTAATTGTCAGATTTCATCACTAACAACTCTCTTGTGGAAGATTTTCATGCTGATTTGCTGAATAAATGTTCTTTTGCTCTCAAAGTTCAGATTCTAACTACTCCCTAGATCTTTAGGTTCATGCATTGCTTGATGGGATGTTATTTAACCGTGCTATGCTTTAACTGTGTACTCTGATGTGAAACTTATATCTTCTTTATTATACGTACTATTCTCTGTGAAGGATTGTGCTATAGCCTTCAAGAAGCAATTCTGGAAATGTGTTGACCATAATACAGTGATCATTTTCATTGCTTTGAGATGGTTATCTGTCAATCTGTGGTGCAGATTTTTTACTGATCTGGGCATCTTGTGTATTGTTATCAGGAATCTTTCTTTGTTTCACTTATTTTTATCACTTTGTTGATCTTGCAATGTACCTCAATTTGATGACTACAGAGTTTCAAAGGGAGTTAGAGATATTCCTGGGAATTTGCAGTCAGCAACCAGCAGTATGCCTTCAGGGAAAGCGCTAATGTATTTTGGTTTGCTTCTCGCAAGTGGTGTATTCTTCATTTTCATTGCCTTCACAATGTTTCTTCCAGTCATGGTGCTTATGCCACAGAAATTTGCCATTTGTTTTACCCTTGGATGTGGATTTATCATTGGATCATTCTTTGCACTTCGTGGCCCACAAAATCAATTTGCACACATGACATCGATGGAGGTATGCTACATTATTATATAGTGTGTCATGCATTAAAGCCAAATGTGTTTCCTTTTTCTCTTTCTAATTTCATGTCTACTTCTCCAGAGGCTTCCTTTGACCCTGGGTTTCATTGCCACTATGGTTGGTACCATATATGTATCAATGGTTCTCCACAGCTACATTCTCTCGGTGCTCTTCTCTGTGTTACAGGTACTACATTTCATCTTCTAACCCTTGATATTCCCTATTAGTCTAAGTTGAAGTATTATAAAATGAAATTTTCCTAGGAGCAGGTTAAATTTAATGTAGTTAAGATCGTATATTAACTCTTCACTTTGCCTAATCGGTCTTGAGATTGAGCCCTCTGAACATCCACATGTAGTTATTCCCCTTGTTGCGTATCTGGTTCTTCAACCCTTTATCCAAATGAACTGTAGAAAAAGATACTTTGTAGGTTTTGAGAACATGGACTTGCAAATTCTAAATCTCATAATTTCCGGTATCTGTTCTCTGTGCTAATGGGCAGGTTCTTGCGCTGGTGTACTACTGTATATCCTACTTCCCTGGTGGATCATCAGGCATGAAGTTCCTCAGTTCTGCTCTTACCTCATCTGTGCTAAGAGTTTTCGGGAGATGAGCTTTCGTGCCCAATAAATCTGGTAGAAAGAACAAAACTTTACTTCTCTGGTGTATAAAGAAAGATGTCAAGAGCTTTTCCGTATTCTCGTTAACATAGATTTGATGAAAAATACTCAGAAAGGACCAATGATTTTGAAGGAGAAGTTGAATGAAAAACCCAAGCAATGTTATTATCATCATTTACTTTCTGTTTTAATTGCAGGTGACTTCCCAAACCAAAACAAATTAAAATACATATGATACAACATGTACATAAATCCAGCAAATGGATAAGGGAGTTTCCTTATTGCCAATCAGGATGATTTTGACTTGTTAGTTTCGCCAGTATGTGTTGTCTAAATTCTGATAGGTGACAGTTTAAAACAAAGACGTATGTAGAATATCGAGATTAAGATCAAGTGATCACGATCGTTGCAAGTCTAGTGAATTTTGCTGTCCTCTTAACTACTGCTGAGCAAAATAGTTGCGACATAAATTTTGGTTGGCCCAGTAAAGCCCAATAAATGATTGTTTGACACTTTTAACAGGGACCATCATGATATATAGAACCGTATAAATAAGCAAGACGTCACCAATGATGCACAGCACAGGTCTTGCTCATTTATACGGTTCTACATCTCATGATGATCTCTGTCAACTTTGTTACAGAAGCTTCCATTGGAAATTGAATATTAGAAATGTTTGAAGCAATTTGTTTTGTTTTTGATGTACGATAGTGATAAGAAAATAATAATATAAATTCTTAATCTTTATGTTGTAGTAATGCTTAGTGAGCGGGAAACCCATTTCCCGAAAATACGGAAACAATGAAGTTACAACATTTGACCTCTAATGTACCCTTTACATTTACACGTATTGTTTTCTGATATTTATTTAGAACTTATTATCTTATACTAATATATAGAGTAACATCAACGACCCTTCAAATTCATCAAACTTAAAGCTTTTGAGCAAAAGAAATGGTTAGCTGAAAGCAAACGTGCATCTTCTCCACTAAGCAATGTTAAACTAATAAAAAACATAAGATTATTTGTTTCAATCCCTTCAAATTTTAGTATTATAACTTATATGGCTTTCTCTTTGTTTTTTTTATCAATACTGAACCACAACTATCCAGCCTGTTAGCCAAGTTCCTACATAATGTAGACAATAAGATTTCATCTCTAGATATGTAAATGTGTATATCTTTAGTGAACTTACCACATCTCACTATACTACACTTGTTTTCTTTGTCTAATCTAAAGAGAAGTAGAAAAAGATCTTTCAAGTCTTAACTAATTTATGAAAGTTAGGCAAACATCTAATTAAAGTAAAAGAGAAAAAAAAAGTTTCAAGCAGAAAGTGAAAAAAAAACAAAGGTGAGTAAATAAATTATACACTGATGTGATCATTGCAGAGAGAATACATGATAAGAAAATTTGATATTGTATGCAATCATTACACAATTAAAATTGTGTTCATATGATCATGAAATTTATACACAACACACAAAGATAGAGATAGTTTTGGATGGAATGGTCACTTCTTTCACTTCTCCACCACTGCCACTTCTTTTTTTGGACTGCTTCTGCCGCTAAATTCCAGCACGAGGGACCATTTTTTACTACTAAATAACTTATGTTAAATTTAATATATATATATATATAACCTTATGTCATACAAATAAATAATCTATTTATAACTGTTCAGGTAGGATTTAGTACACAAGTTAAAATCCAACTTGTAGTTTCAAGAGAAAAGATAGGTAATGATCTTGATATATCTTTAAAGTAATAAAGAGAATGGTTTTGAGAATAAGATTGTCGAATTGTTCTGAATTGCTAATGAATTGATTGCGGAAATATGATTTCTTTGTGGAGACCTTATCATTAATTTATAAACATAGAGATGGTTACAAAAAAGATAGGTAATAAAGAGAATGGTTTTGAGAATAAGATTGTCGAATTGTTCTGAATTGCTAATGAATTGATTGCGGAAATATGATTTCTTTGTGGAGACCTCATCATTAATTTATAAACATAGAGATGGTTACAAAAATATCAAAAATGGAAAACTTACATTTATATTTAGATTTGAAGTTATCCAGAAGATCCTTACAAGATTTTTGGAAATATTCTCTATTTCTCTTATTGATAGACGTGTCAGCCAAGTTTCTTTTATTCCGAGATGTAAACAATTCGTTGAGGAAGACATCTTCCGAGTTGATACTAAACATAGTGAGACGATATTTCGGCCATTCTGTCGAGTTCATAATGATATTGATTGATATCTGTGGACCGAAATAAGATTTCATCCACTTCCAACAATCAATTTTTTTAAAATGATTATCTCATCCAAAGCTTAACTAATATCGTAAGAAGACAACTCTAATGACTAAATTGGCTCCAGATTTTATTATAAGATTTAAGACATAATTCATTTTTGTTT
The DNA here is from genome assembly GCA_900406435.1 of Lepidium aucheri. NCBI lineage: Eukaryota > Viridiplantae > Streptophyta > Magnoliopsida > Brassicales > Brassicaceae > Lepidium > Lepidium aucheri. The sequence goes on along the minus strand of OVBA01004438.1, from coordinate 6,956 downwards.
GGTCAAACAAGAACTTAGTTTATTATCCACTTTTCAGTTAACCATTATAGTATTCTAGATTACATCTATTATCCATTTATTAATTTTCACTCACTTGGAGAAAATCAAGCTACTTACAAAAGCTAAATTAAAATCGAAATGCATCTATATATAGGCTTAGAAAGTTTAACAGGAGAAATACAGATTAACTACACTTTGGGTGATCTGCTTTTAAATTTCCCAATCAACACATATTTAATGCAGAACAAAATATTAATAAAAAATAGAATGATTTGCAAACAGATCAAAGAAAAGAGAAAAATAAGGAAAGTGCTATTTTGTGCCTAATGACCCCATCTGCATATTTTTTTCTCTTACTTAATTAATATAGACATTAATACTTTATAATTATTAAAAAAACTGTAATTACTTTTTTTGTCAACATTGGACAACAACTAACCGGCTCATTAGCCAAATTCATATATAATGTAGATGGTGGGACTCGATCTCTAGATATACAAGTACACCTACCTTTAATAGACTTACCATATGTCACTAGACTAAAGACCACTTGCAACTGTAATTACTTTGAAATTAAAATTTATACTCTAAATCAAACATGTGTCTATATACATAAACATATATACGTACATGTGTTGTTTGGTTTTTATTGTTTTAACAAAATAAAAAATATTTATACTTAAATTATTTTAATAAGTTAATATTTTATTTTATATTTATTTTTTTAAAAATAGTTTATTTTAGAAACAATAATTTAAATATAAAATAAAAAGTACAAACTCTACAAATTATTTCTACAATAATAATTTAATCTTATACATTCCAACTTTTTCATTATTACCTTTTCAATATTAAAAGTAATTAAATTTGATTGATTTATCTAATCTATTAATTACTCTTCTAATTTAAAATATGACAACGATGTGTACCAAAAGAATTTAGTTTTGATAAAATATTCATAAAATACTCTAAAATATTATAATATAATGTTTTGGGTATTTGTTTAGTTTCTAGTTTATGTTCGGATTCCCTTCTAATAATAAAATAATAGTTCCAAAAATATAATAAGAATTTTATAATAAAACAATAATATAACATGTGTTATGCATGATCTGCATAATCTGCATATTATCTGCATGATCTGCATTTTTTGATTTGCGTTTACCATTCGAAGCCATAATATAAACATCTCCCTCATATGATGAGATCACTGACCTAATAGGATGGTGATTAGATCCAGATCTTGTTACATAGTCTTCATCAATAATCCGTACTCAAACTTTTCATCATTATTAATTACTTTACTGTTACTCTCTAGTCATCAAGCTTACTTATGTAATATATATTCTTTGGTACCAATAATGAGTACCCAACTCTTTGATAAACAAAAATGCTGTTGGTCTGTTTGATGTTGATGTGGATAATAATAATAATAATAATTTGGTAGTAATTGAAGAGAATTTTGGGAGTAATGTAAGAAAAGAAAAGAAAAGAAGAGGGACCATAAAAGAAGGAAGGATAATCATAAGATTTGTGAAAGAAATGTATCAGTGATTTGGCAGAAAGTACAGTTGGAGCCTTCTTGTCTTTTCTCTTCTGCACCCTTTTGTTCTCTTTACTTCCTTCTTGTCTCTTTCTTTTTTGTTCTTTTCTTCTTTTTCTTTTTTACTTTCATTCATTTTCTCTCTTTATCAACTCTTTTGTCAAACCATTTTGAATAACTAATGCAAACATATTAATTTTTTTAGTAAAACTATGGGATCATGGTTTTGTAAATGGATTTGGAAGGACTCATAATACTTTTCTAGTCTTTGATGATTTTGTTTTCCTGATGAATTTGAAGGGTCATGGTTAGAGGAATGCGGAGGAATTTTTGTATTCTAAATTTGATTGGTACTTCTCTAAAATTGTGGGTGATGGTGTATGTCTTTCATCGTTCGGACAATGGAAGTGTCTTTCACAACATACAACACATAAATTTTGAAGATAGTGTTTCATTCAACCAAATCATATATATATATATATATATATATTTTCTTTTCACCTAGAAAGGTACTCAAAACTTTAAGAGTTTTGTAGTGTATTTTATTTTTTCTTTGATTTGTAGATTTTTAAATTGTAAAATTAATGGGTTTAGTTCAAAATATTAAAGAGTTAGTTTGCGATTTTTCGTACATATATTTTTCATCACCTAACTCTCTTACTGTTTGATATAATGTAAGCGTATTAAATAACAATAGTAACTGACTATGCATATTTTTTGTAGATGGTGGTAAATTCTGACGAATTATTGGGTTTTTTTTATCTAGAAAGACTTCGCAAAATAGAGGAGTTTGTTTTTTTATTTTTATTTTGATTCGATTCTTAGATTTTTTTTATTATAAATTTGATTTTCACGCAATATATATAATTGGATTTTTTTATCTAAATTCTTAACTTAGAAAAAATGTATTAATGCAAAATATGTAGTGGAAATTTTCGCCGGCTAGTATACATAATAACTAAATAAATACACGAACGATTTTATTACACATCAGCACATGACCTCTCTATGTCATGTGCCTTTAATTGCACTGTTCAATCTTGGAGTATATTATTTCAATATGTGTTTTTTTGTTTGTATTATTGCGTTGTCCAAATCTCATTTCTTTTTCAAGTCAGTTATCATAATTATAGGTCTTATTTTAATTAGATTGCAATTGTTGAAAAAGAAAACAATTATGAATATCATATAGTCTCATATGCAATTTATAAGACTACGAATCTATTGGAACGGGTGGATCCACATTTAAAAATTAAAACCCGACAAGATGAGCTTAAGGGACAGAGTGATGTATATTAATTAATCCTTTAATCTTCCACAAAAATTCCTAGCTTGCATGTGCAATTTTACTCTCCAAAATTTCCATGCTTAATTTCCACTTAGTTACTAATATTTTGGTTGATTTTTTTGTCATTATAAAATGTTTCTTATCCATTTCTATTTTTTTTATCAAGTAAGAGATTTTAAATTTAGAGAAATGTCAACTCTGACCAGTGGATCCTTCGCATCATTCTTAACAAAAGATTAGAAACTTAAACACTGAGAGTCAATGCACCATATTCCCTTATTGTATACATTTAAAGGAGGCAGAAATCCTATGTAAGAACTTTGATGACCAACGTAAATAAATTTAGATAGCGGAAGTTTTTTTTTTACCAACTAGACAAACACGTGTTAATTTCTTTTCTGTAATCTTTTATTATACATATTTTAAATTATATATTTTTGCATAACAAAAATTGAATTGTGGATTAAAGTTTGTCGATTTTTTTAAAATTCATTAGTCTCAAACCATGAACCTAAATAAATAGACAAGCTTTTTCTGTTTTCTTGTTACTGTCCAATGTATATATACATATAAAGGGTTACTGTTTATTAACTTGACATATCAATAAAAATGAAAAGGTTAGGAACCATATTATTATAACATAATTTTATATGAACAAAATTAGACTTTTGTATCGAAGTGGAGAACACTTCTGGTTCACATGTTACAAGATCATACGATGCTCTATATAACTAATGGATTTGAGAGAACCGTCGACAGAATTTGTAAATGCAAATATATCGTAAAAGACAATTAAAATATAGCAACGGAAAAAGGAAATATTAAGTTGTTCCCAAAACTACGAAAGTTGGTGCCATTATATACGATGGCTGTTGTTTCTGACATGTCATTCTCCATTCTCAAATTTCAAATTTTAATACTATTTTTGTTGCAGACTGTTTCTTACTCAGCAAAATTTTGGTGGTCGGTCTAATGTGTTTGGATGTGAAAAATCATGACTTCATAAAAACAAACATGACGCAATTAAACACATATGTCTTCGACTTCCTATTTTCTTTTTAGGTCTAAGAATATTCTGATATAAATAAGGTAGTTCAAACTAAGGATGGATAACATATTCAAACCCGAAAAAGAGAACTAAACCTAAACTAATCCAAATTGAATCTAATGTGTATTTTGATAAGAACCAGTCTTAACAAGTTACTAGAACCGAACAAGATCTTATCTATATTTGAATTTAGCCGTGACTCAAAAAATATTCGAATAGATCTTAAATTAATATAATCAAATATTCGAAAGATCCAACTAATCTCCAACTATCACAATACATAGGCTTAGTTCAAACCTATTTAAGTTTGTCGAAAACTTTGATAATGTTTTTGAAACATTATTCGATTAAATAAAGGGAAATTCATCCAATTTGCTCTGTAAGTTTTCGAAATTGTATAAAATGCCTATGTTTTGACACCTTGTTAAAACTGTCTTCTCCCCTCTTTCTCTTTCATGTGAAAAGACAAATTTCTCTCTGCCCAATTATGTTATTTCCATTGCCCAATTTGTTTCATTATTCTCTCACCTCAGCTATCACATCAATTTTTTTCCTTTCACTCATCATTTTTATTTATTATTTTATGCTATTTTGTTTATAGATAAAATAATAATTAAACAATGCTGACAATAACCTGATGAACAAAGTATACCTCTTATTATGTCTATATGAACATTGAGTCCTTTATATGGACATGGACATATAAGGTAAGAAACAATGCCCTAATGACAATAGCCTTTACTGTGGATGTAGACAAACTATTAATCACATCCTATTTTGTCCATATGAACAAAATGTCTTGCACTATTTTGTCCATATGGACATTATGTATCTCAATAATATGGACATGGACAAATGTATTATAAAACTTATGGGAAACTATAGTCATTTGCCCATGTCCATATATAAAATTTATGGGAAACATAATCATATATAAACATAATTCATATATATATATATATTATGGGAAACTTTCATCATTTGTCCATGTCCATATTATTGAGCAACATAATGTCCGTACGGACAAAAATAGTGCAAGATATTTTGTCCATTTAGACAAAATAGGATGTGATTAATTGTTTGTCTATGTCCATGGATATAGTAAAGCTATTGTCGTTAGGGCATTGTTTCTTACCTTATATGTCCATGTCCATATAAGAGACTCAATGTTCATATAGACATAATAAGAGGTATACTCTGTTTATGTCCATATAGACATAAAAAGAGGTATACTCTATCCATCGTGTTATTGTCCGCATTGTTTAATTATTATTTTATCTATAAACGAAATGACATAAAATAATGAGTGAAAGGAAGATAATTGATGTGATAGCTGATGTGAGAGATGATGAAACAAATTAGGCAATGGAAATAACAAAATATGGCAAGGAGAAATTAGTCTTTTGACATGAAAGAGAAAGAGGGGAGAGAACATATTAGATAAGAAAGACATGAGTTGGATATTTTTAACAATTTGGGCTACAAAGTGGGTAGAATTGACAATTAACTATTAAATAAACTAGGAATAGAACGCGCGCGTTGCTGCGCGGATACTCAAATTTTTATTTGTTTAAAATTATTTAAATATTATGAAATTATAATTTTAATATATTATAAATTTTTAACTTATATTATTAGGCAACACAATAAAAATTAAATGTTAATAGTTGTTGATTCCTTAAATTTTTTTCTTAATTTAACACACAATATTTTTATATCATTAAAAAAAACAATATAACGATAAATGAAATAACACAATAAACAAAAATATATTTACAAAGAGATTTAGTATAAATTTTAGATTATATCTTTAAAAAAAAGTTACCATAAAAAATAAAGATAGTTAGAATTTTCAAAATATTAGTAACTTTTAATTAATGTAAATATGATTATAACTTATATTCTCGTATGTATAAAAATTAAATAACAGAAATTAACAGTTAATAACCTCTAATCCACATAAAATATAAGTTTCTGAGATATAATAGAATGATGCTTTAAAAATAATATTTTAATTCTAAAATGCATAATACACACAAGATAATAAAGAGCCATAACTATAGATGAATAGTTATAATAAATAAACACATGAAACAATAATTAATGTAAATTTTAAATATATTTTATTTGAAAAGATTCAACTTTATAAATGCAAAAAAATATTACTTAGAATTATTTGAATATGATGAAGATTTAACTTATCATAAAATAATTTTCATAAAAGAAAAGAAATACTTTCTAAGTTGTTATTGATGGGAAAAATACAATTAATAATTTAAAGAATACTGAAAAAAGAGGAAAAAAAAGTTGGTTTGCAATAGCAAAAATGATTTGTGAGAAAAGTTTTTTTTTGGGCATTGTAAGGGAAATTAATATAAAAAATTTGTGATATTTTTTATATTGTGTTGAATAACTTCTATGAAATGGAAGCAAGAAGAAAATAACTAACTTCTAAGTAGTTATGAGTGAAAAGACACAAACTTTTAAAAATGAAAAGATACCAATATTTTGACTATCAAAATAAACCTAACAATTTTAAAATTATGTTTTACTTTGACAAAAAATTAGGCATTAACAGTTTTCTTTTAACATCATTAACATTTATATAATGCTTGAGCAATTATAAAAATTATTGTTGTTATTGAAAAAGTAAAAATTGAAAAGGTTGTTTTTCAATTTGGAAAATATTATCTTTATAAAGTATTTTCTATATATATGAAATTAAAGTAAATTTTTTTGGGTGGAACCTATATTGTTTAGAACCTATAACAAATAAGAACACATAATTTGATTTGTAAAATACAATAAGAGAAATTTTGAGAAAGGCCCTTTTTAATGTACCATTTTTCAAAAATGCTCCCTGATATTTATCTTTTCAAAAATGCCCTTCATTAATACAAAAATGATTAAAATACCCTCAATAGAATTGTTACAATTTTTTTTCGCCAAAAAGTTTTTTATTATGGAATTTCGAGAAAAAAAGTTTACGAGAAAAACAATTTTCCTGCCAAAAAAAAAATTTCCCCCCAAATTTTTTTTATAAGTAAGCTTATAAATCTTTACAAAATTTTTATAAA